>JAPYZJ010001621.1:0-26081 GCA_030522765.1 Ophioninae sp. B BG-2022a
CTGGGACCCATACATGCTTATATCAATCGTCTTAGAATTTCACCCCCTACCCCCCATTTCAGGGATGACATTCTTAGCTGGGACACCCTGTATATATTTATATGTGTGCGTAGATGTGTATATATATGTGGATATATAGATGTATATAAATGGATATATAGATGTATCTATCCCTCGATCGCGTAGAGTTTAATCAAGCCGTGAATCGCAGGGAAATTCTACCAATTGAATTAATCGAGGATGGAGGATCAAGGTTTCCTGGCTCGTACATTTGTCCACGTATGTGTGTATACCTGGCAAGTGTATTTTACCACAGTTGAAAATCAGGTATGGTGCTTTGGACTCGGAACAGCTCCCACGCCCTCTCGGTCTGCTTAACGCGAAAGCTACACAGCAACAGCCTGCTGGAATCAAAAAGAGATGAGTCAGAGAGAGGGAGAGAGAGAGAGAGAGAAAATACGATGAATTACCTTTACACAAGGAAACTGTGCAGGTATACGTGTGTATTTAAGTTTATGCGTCCACAACGAAGTTGTAGAGCATCGTACGCACGAGTGTCGTTCATCCAGACTTCTATGATACGTCTCTCCACCAACCACGAAAGCTTTTACCGTACTTGAGCTCTCGTCACGGTGTAATTAAGCCTCTCTCTCTCTTTCTTCGTCTTTCACTCTCTTTCCCTCTTTTTCTCTGGAGGAAAGAGAGAGCGAGGGGAGAGGAAAGAAAGTGGAGAGGAAGAGGAACCGGAAGTAATAGGGGAAGAGTGAGATTGGTGAAGCTTACGAACAGTGAGACACCGAGAAAAGCTCGTCACGAGCGTCGGTCATATTATAATGTATGATAGTACGTACAGAGACCGTACTCTTCTGGAATTGGGAAACATGGTAAATCCGGAGGTATACTCGTCGCCAACGACGTCCGTTGAGGAATTACAAGCTTTTTGCTTCCGTTTCGATGTTTGATTCTTTCTCTGTCTCTCTTTCCCTCATGTTCTTTCTTTCTTTCTTTCGTTCTTTGTTTTTTTCTTTCTTTCTGGTCATTCAACCAACATCCATATTTAGCGGATATTGCACATAACGTACTGGAATAATAATCACTTTCGAAAGGTAAACAAAGACGGAGAATTAAGGAGGTACGAATACTTCGTTATCATATCGTTCCTGAGTATTGCTCAGTTTACCTTCAAAAATGAATTTTATTTGAAAAAATAAACGTCTCTGAATATTTGGAAATTGTGAAGGCTTTGTTTCGATGTGCTGATTGAAACACGATAGGGAAAAAATATCTTGGTCAAGACAATTTTCAATGTTTTTTAATAAAAATCCATTTTTTAATTATTTTTAATATTTTCAAGTGAAATTTTCCATCGTCTTTATTATTTCTTCACAATTTAATTTTCGGGAATTGAGCCTGAGTATAGCGCAATCACCATAGTATAATCCATAAATTTTTGGGAACAGATATTTGAAAGTTGAAATCGCAATTACTCGAATGACAAAAAGTCATGCGAATTTTTCCAGCACCAAAAAAAAACTTTTTTTTTCACGTTCGAAATTTGATGTCATTTTTTTATACCGGATAATCAATGTAAGTGAGGACTTTACACGCGTATTAAATTATAGTTCGATCATGTTACATTTTATTCGACATTAGCATTAGGTCGTTTGAAGATATACTTCAAACGTCTCTCGAATAATTATCTCGTTTTTGATATTCTTTTATTTTCAATATATGCAGTACAATTAAAATGGAATCGAGATTGTTCGTTAACGCCATTGTTGAGGACGATTTGTGTACCGAGAGAACAACGATGGACCCTTGCAGGCCGCGCGTATCATTCGGAGCGAATTAATTGAACAATCGTTCATTCTATCGATCTACAACGTGGCCATCCCGTTCTTTTTTTTTTTATTTCACTGAAACTCATTCACTCGCACGAATTTTTAACTCGGTGAAACACGCGTCACAGATTTTCAACAATAACTTTCATCCCAATTAAGGTGTTTATTAAAATTCTGCGGATCCATATTTCTCGTAATACTTTCATCTCCGACTGAGCACGTAGAAAACAAAAACAAAAAAAAAAACGATTCCCATCTCCATCAAGGGATTTGTTTAATCGATATCTCGAAAAGTTTTGATCGATGACGAACTTTAATGGGGGCGTTCTCGGACGACAATGTATTCTTTTAAAATATGCGGAATATTGAAATTTTGATTTTCCATAATTCTCATGTGAATAAATCGTTCTACTTCGCCCGAAATATCTCGTATATGCATACATGTATATATAATATATCGCTTTGAGCACTACGATATCTTATCCGCCTCTTCCCACCCGTCTTATTTTATCCGTTATATCAATTCCCAGTTGGATTCACTCTGACTACGCTCTCTCTCTCTCTCTCTCTCTCTCTCCCACGCACACACACTCGCACTTCATGCCTCTTTCCTTTTGTTCATTCTTTTCATTTGATCTCCGCCTCACCATTCGATCGCCGAAATATATATGTATATTCGTTCATCGCTCCGCGACGTTTGAACCTTCCGAGCACCCTGCTCGAGGGTCGTAGGGTGAACGTAAGAATGTAAAGGTAAAAGTAACAAAGAAGAAAAAAAAAAGCGAAGCGTTGTTGGGGGGAGGTTAAAACAAGGACAGAAATAAAATGAACGACAAAGACGAACGATGAGGCTCTCGAGAGCCGTTAACTAACTTTTAAAGAGATTACTGTCATTGGTTCCTCCGCATTGGCTTCGAAGGCTCCGCATCCTATTTTTCTTTTTTGTCTTTCCCTCTCGAGCATAAAATATTCAGAGCAGTCTTGATGACGTTCGGAGCCTTAAACAGGGTTGCTCCAAAGAGGGATCCTCAGACAGACCAATCACGTCTTGATAGAGGGGTATCAGGTTACAATGACTCCGTTAAGAAAAAACGACACCCCATCGCCGTTGGTATGGCAGAACAGGATTGGAGATACCCACGGATTTCCTAAGCGATTCTTCAGTATTTAACGAAATTTCAACAGGCAATGTCAAATGGATAGACGAACGTCTGTCTTCTGATCAATTTTTTTTTTTTTTTAATTAATGGAATAAAAGAGTAGATTGGATTGCGAAGCTGAAGACGCGATGAAAATTATGGAAAATACTAAGTTTTGTTAATGTCACGTCTTGGATAGTAACAAAGCCACGTAGAAATGTTTAAAATACAAATTTTGACACCTTGATCAATTCATTCCTTCACATATTCCAAAAAATCCGTGAGTATTTACGATCAGTAATTGTTCACAATTTCGAAAAAATCTCGCGCCACGTTCGTGAAGTTTAGTTCTCACGAATCCCGGTGAGGCGCTCATTTCCGAGTTTTCCGTGCGTACGTACACGTACGCACAGTGATTCCATTTAATGCCTGGATGTTGAACCAAGCTCCGCTAAGCCAAGCACATCCAGCCATATAATGAAATCACTGTGCGTACGTGTACGTACTCACGTGGGCCTCGTCGAGGCTCTTTGGAGATCAGCGACAATATTTTCGAGCAGTAGGTAGCGGTAAATCCGGTTCTGCCTTACCGACTCGGAACTCAGTCGAAGTTAGAATTCGAGTACCGTTCCGTCTTAAAAAAAAATCTCGAATAAGAATACCGATTGAAAGCATGAAACAATCGAACGTATCCTTTTACACCCGACGGTACGATTAATCATTTTGAATAATTTTTTTAAACAATTTATGACTCCAAATGTCACGATTATTTTGAATAATATTTTTGAACAATTTATGACTCCGAATGTCACGATCATTTTGAATAATTTTTTTTGAACAATTTATGGCCCCAAATGTCACGATCATTTTGAATAATATTTTTGAACAATTTATGACTCCAAATGTCACGATCATTTTGAATAATATTTTTAAACAATTTATGACTCCAAATGAACACGATCGATCGACGTCCGATCTACCCGCACTATCGTGTACTGTCGGGTGTAAAGGGATATATAACATCGAGTTAACATTCTGTCATTCCCAAAATACGAAATTTCAATCGTTTCTATAATTGTTCCATTTACTCAAATTCAAACGTATTTCCGTAGCGATGTTCCGATTAATTCGATGTCAAAAGTGTGACGGGCTTTCAGATTAAGCTTCCGCACCGCAGTGCCCTCAGTAAAGTCGTATTGAATTATTGTGACGCCGGCAAAAGCCCTAACTCATTTTCCACGCGGATACTTTTAACCCTTCGACACGTTCTTTTCGCTTTGCTCCCCGCAGTATTACCCTTTCTCTCCAAGTACCATCCCTCCCGAACTTCTTCTCTCTCTTTCGCTTTGACTTAGAAAAATGATGAGAACGGGACGTAGGAGCGCGTGCAGCACACGTTTGTCTTTGTAATTAATGAAACGCCGAAGAGGAAAACGCTTTCTCTTCGGGCCCTTTATACTCTTCGGGATTCCACGAGCGACCTTCGTTATCATCCCTGACTATATCCTCCCTTCATTGCAAAATATGCCATCCACCATCCCCTCTCATGATCCTCTACAGACTTTCACGTCTTTTTTTTCCCTACCAACGTGTCGCCTGTTTCCCACTTTTCTACCCCTCGCCACCACTTTTACCGGATAATTAATTTTTACTCCCGCAGTGCTTTTAGTCCGCCTTCCAGAATCGTAGGGTCGACGAGAAAGTAACGTACCACCCCGCCAACGTATAACGCAACGCGCATCACGATAGCACTTTAAAACGGCTCGATAAGAGACCCCCGCGTTGTGCATACGTTCCGATGAATCTCCGAGATTCCACACGCGCCACTTGCAAAAACCTTCGACTCGTCCCTTAAATCTCCACGTACGAGACGCGAATAACAAAAACCGCGATTTGGAATTTCACGAGAATCCACGATTACGTCAGAAGGGAAACCACCCTTAAGCGCATATACGATGGTATCAGATGATTACAAGAGCGTACCTAGTCGCCATTAAGGGTTAACTTGATAAGTTGAAATTATGAGGGTTGCTTGGTATCGATCATTTTGGAAATATTCTCTGTTCATGGTCAAAGCCAAGTTTTTTGGTCAACTGTTAACGTGGGTCAAAAATCGACAAGATGACAAACGTTTTTCCTTCCAAATTTTCAAAGAAAGCAATATTGTTGCTGGGGATTTTTGTTGCGAGCTATTATCCCCAAACTATGAAATATTCCTTTTCCAAAAATTGGTGAAAAAAACGTTACGAATGGAAAATTCCAAAATCCAACTGTTTTCCATTCCAAATTTTTTGTCGAAGAAGAAAGGAAGAAAATAAAGCAAATTTGAATAAAACAGTGCACTCTAATCTTTTCAGGAGAGACACACCATAAAGAAATAAATTTTTGGTTTCCTAAAGACTCCTCAATAATGAATAAAAAATTAATTATTGAATTTTTTATTCATTTATTTATTTTTCATTAATTTAATTTTATTTTATTCATTTATTTCCTTTATTTTATTCATTTATTTTATTTTATTCAAAATGAATAAAAAACAAATAAACCCGAAATATTTTCACGAGTGGCAAGTGTTTTTCCTCTTTACCTTGTACGTTTTTAGTGTACCTGAAAACGCCCGCCACGTTACACGAGAGATTGCGAATTATGCTGCAATTTTCGAATTATTCGCAGCGCCGTTAAACGCCCTGGGATGATCCAATAAAAACATTTAATATGACTAGACGTATTACGAGCGGCCGTCTGTCATTTACGATGTAACGCGCTCTGCCGAGAAAAATGTGCAGTGTGGAAACGGGCCGGGAAGAGGCATAAAAATAAATATCGTATAATAAAAAAGGTGCCGAGGGTGGGTAGGTTGGCGAGGGAGATGCTGATTTAAACGGGCACGTATTAGATGCGATGAGACAACGAAGGTACGCACCCATAATAATAATAAGCCGCGATAAAAATATTCAAGTACCCCCGGCTGTGTTCGGGGAAGAACGATACGATTACGAAAGAGAAACGCTTCGTGAATTATACGCGGAGGAATGCCGGCTCACCGATTAATTTTCATTTATGTATTCGTACGATGTGATGATACCGGTGATATTCAACAATTATTCTTATCAAAATGAAACGACTTTTTTTGCACGACCACGATCCTTAAATTTGATATTTTTTTCTCTTTTTTCATTTCTTTCTGTCAATTTCGTTTGTTCACAAACTTGAATCTTTGTTCATATTCGATACTTTTGAAAAAATAAAATCGTTGTTTTATAACCGGGGAAAAAATCGAATTTATGGATTCTTCGATTTTAACATGGCAAAAATAGGACGTTATTTTCACTATCTTTCAATGTATTTTGAAAAGACTTGTTTACACGTTAATAAGGGTATAAATAAACGACGTAGGTCTGTCGTCAACCAACGTCCAAATTTGATGTTTCAATCCGCTTCCCTCGTATTCGCGTCAAATCGTACACGTGAGCCACCACAGCACGTCTACCAAATCCACTGAATACATCATAAGTTGAAAATATAATAGTCTAGTGATATGATCGTTCTATCGCAGATTCCGCGTACACGTGCACTTAAAATATGATCAACATCGCGATAACAGCTCGATCCGTCAAAAACGAAATCAATATTTGTGGTTCGATGGCAATTTCACATTTCAAAAAAATACGTTTATATTTATCTTCTCCAAATCGTATTTTTGTTAATAATTAATTTCATATTATATGTACCTATATATAAAAAAAAACATATAAATCAACATGTTACGTTTATATTTATTATTACCAAATAGAATTTTTGTAAATAGATAATTTTGTATTATAAAAAACGTATAAATCAACAAATTACTATTTAATTTTAATTATGAATTAAATAAATAATTAATATATTAATAATTATAAATTATTATTTATTTTTACCGAATAACATTTTTGTAAATAATCAATTTCATGAGTGATACTTCATGAATTTTAAAAAGTAAACAGTTAAAGATCATCTATCATGAGCACAAAAATATATATATTAAAAAATCAACGAATAATATACGAGTAATCGTTATTGCAACGAAACTGTGTACTTACTATACTTCACTGAGAGTAATTCTATAAAGATCAGATTAGTTTGAATCTGAGATACAATCAATCCGATAATCAAAACGTTTTCAGCAAGTCAAGAATTGAAAGGTGTAAATTGATTTGCATGTTTCACGTGGTATTTTTGCTCGTTTGGCTCTTATTTTTCGTACGAATCGATCCGTGTGTTGATTATAGTCGCTGTTTGCTTGTTCCAGTAACCGTGTTATTGATGGCATATATAGCAGAATTGTGCAAAGTTTTTACGCGTAAAAATCACACATTTACGCGTATTATGTAAAGCTCAAGTATGGAGAACTAATGGGGCAAAATCCAGAGTGTATCGGTTCGTTGCTTCAACGCACTTCCAGCTCTGATCCGGCACATCGATTTTTTGCAGCGCGACATACGTTATACGGTTTTCGAATGAAGTTTCGATGATTTTGGAAAATCAATATCAACGCTATCTAATATTGCGTACAAACTCCGGTAAAGCGCTCGATTATAGCCCTTTTCATGGAAATTAATCAGGTGTAATGTTACCCATTCACAAACATTTCAATCTCGATTGACGAGCAAAGTCTGGGCTTGCGGCGAACGCAACGGTGACGCACGAGCAAACTGCTTTGAAGTATTGATTCATTCCCTTGCATTTTGGAGCATCAAAGCCTGCTGCGGAGTCTCCTGACGGTCCGTCCACCGATACTCAAACGGACGTTCAACTCGATCAATAATAACAATCATAGAAATAGAACGAATAATAAAAATAATAATCGCGAATAACGCAACGGAAGGAAACGATGAAGGATACTGGAGTTCATCGGAAAAGGGAGCAATCTCTCGCTGAAACGAAGCCATGCAAAGAAGATAATTGATCTAGAATTGTAAAGATATCCATTACTGAAAACGCTCTGCCATTTCTTTTACACAGCCCAATTCTTAAGGGATTATATCTAGTTGTTCGGATTCGAAAAATCGATTTATTTATTTTCTCATAATAAAATAATATTGCGAACGGTTTATCAAAATGAATTCTTCTCTCGAAACATTTTTTCAAATTTATATATGTATATCTATATATATCTTTAAAAATTAAATTATATTACGTATTTTTCAAAAATCACTTCGAAGAATTAAAAGTAATTTTTTTTAAGTTTGTTGAAAATTTTAATAAAATCTAAATTGAAAGAAGTCATTTCATCAATAAACTTTAAAAAATGTATTTATTAATTCTTTGTCACTTCTCTCTATATCAGAAAAAATTTATTTTGACCCTAAACTCACGAACAAAGACCCTGGAATCGTTACAGTCTTGAGAAGTGTTACAGTAACGAAATTTGATGACGTTTTGGTCTTTTCAAATTCGGTTAAACCGTTTCAGAGATATGCTCACCCTGAAGATTAAAAAAAAGATGTTTCAAAACTGCGGCCGTATGCTCTGCTCCTCCGCCCCAGTAACGAACATATTGTTATAAAAAATATATACAAATACCTCAGAATATAACGAATTTAAATAAAATGCCGTTAACAGGTCTAAAAAAAAAGTCATGAAAATCCGTTAATTTTTCTTACAAATAACTACATATAACCCCTTGACACGTATTCGGGAATGTCCTGCGCAGTACGTTATACATTTGAACGAGACTGTAGAAGATGAGAAACAATGAAGTTACTTGCACCGTTCGAAACCATCAAAAATTACGTTTTTGTTTAAATTTACCTTCGGTAGATGTGACAACGAAAAACAGTTACTTTTGAAAAATCTCATCTCATCTCATCTCTCTCAAAAAATTCATCTCACCGATCAAGAAGGTAAATTTGAAAAAAATAAAATAAAAAAATTGAAATAAGAAAGATTTCCTTGCGTTGCAACGGTGCAAACTGCGAACTCCATTGAGGAACAATATGTTACAAAAGTTGATTTGTGTGCAGGAAGATTACGTAAATCCTGTAACCTCAACACGTATTGGGTGTGTCGCAATGAAGATCCGATTATCGAAAAGATAAAACTGTTCGTAAACCACACATTCGATTTTATTAACAACAATTATATTCTGTCGCGTCGACGGCCATCTAAAAAGCAGTGCGCGTCGTTAAACTTTAAACGACACATTCTTTTCCGTTTCAAATGTGTCAAATGACGTGTCAA
Source organism: Ophioninae sp. B BG-2022a (assembly GCA_030522765.1). Lineage (NCBI taxonomy): Eukaryota > Metazoa > Arthropoda > Insecta > Hymenoptera > Ichneumonidae > Ophioninae sp. B BG-2022a. Next base: position 9,203 of record JAPYZJ010001621.1, read on the forward strand.
ATTATCGGCCATGAGACACATTGAAGTTATTTCGCTTCATTACGATGCTAGGCCACATTTCGATCAATGGTCCAGACACTTGTTGACCAGCAGTTCACCAATTCCGGAGGAGTAAAAAAAAATATGACACGATAAAGTCACCGCATGAAAAGCTGAGCATTCTTTCGCAAATGCATTCACAAAGAACTAAAAAAATGAGACAAGGTTACAGCAAATGATGGCATTCACTTTCAACGGTGTATGAACCATTTTTCAACTATTTTTTTTCGTTAATAAATCATTATTGTTCAATAAGAAAAATCGAAGTTTCATTCCGACACATCTACCATGTATATCTGTGTATCCGTATACGTGTGCATGAATGAACATGGATGATACGCAAGTTGCAATCTGTTTGACAGAAGCGTGTACGGCTACATTTTTTTCCGAAAACTATGAGCGGTTCGATACGACCACGGGTAGGTAGGTAGCTCTACCACCCCGATGTAACAGACGAAGGTCTAATATCCTACAAAAACAGGACGAAAAGAGACTCACCTTGATGAAAAAAAAGTTTGAATCGTGAGTGGGACAAAGTAAATTTATACGTTAATTAATATTATTTGCAACTGATTCACTTTTCAATAATAAAACATCGTGGTGTATGTCATGTAGCATACGTGTATTTTTTTGTCAATGCCTGATTCAAGATAGTTTGTCCGTTTTGCCGTGTACGCTCTTGTCAAACAGACAGTAAACCGTACACGGTCTTGTTAGATAGTAGACCGTACACGCTCTTGTCAAACAGACAGTAAATCGTGCACGCTCTTGTTAAACAGACAGAAGACCGTACACGCTCTTGTCAAACCGACAGTAGACCGTACACGCTCTTGTCAAACAGACAGTAAATCGTACACGCTCTTGTCAAACAGACAGTAGACCGTACACGCTCTTGTCAAACAGACAGTAGACCGTACACGCTCTCGTCAAACAGACAGTGGACTGTACACTCTTTTGTCAAACAGACAGTAGACCGTACACGCTCTTGTCAAACAGACAGTAGACCGTACACGCTCTTGTCAAACAGACAATAGACCGTACACGCTCTTGTCAAACAGACAATAGACCGTACACGCTCTTGTCAAACAGACAGTAGACTGTACACGCTTTTGTCAAACAGACAGTAGACCGTACACGCTCTTGTCAAACAGACAGTAAATCGTACACGCTCTTGTCAAACAGACAGTAGACCGTACACGATCTTGTCAAACAGACAGTAGACCGTACACGATCTTGTCAAGCAGACAGTAGACCGTACACGCTCTTGTCAAATAGACAATAGACCGTACACGCTCTTGTCAAATAGACAATAGACCGTACACGCTCTTGTCAAACAGACAGTAGACTGTACACGCTTTTGTAAAACAGGCAGTAAATCGTACACGCTCTTGTCAAACAGACAACAGACCGTACACGCTCTTGTCAAACAGACAGTAGACCGTGTACGCTCTTGTCAAACAGATTGTAGATCGTACAACACTCATGGCCACGTTTACAGCCACACACGTGTTACACAGTGTTCATATACGGTTGTTTGCATACGTCTCTGTATACCCACGATATAGTACTTACGCATATATACGTATGTATCGTTAGAGAGCTTTCATCCCCTCGTTCTCAAATAGACGTCCGTACGACACAGATTCGTTAACGCTATCGGCTTCAATAACTTCCCGGCGGATATAATTGAAACGCCACATTTGCCCGTTTCCCACACACACACACACAAACACACACACACACACAGAGGCACACACTGTACGCAGTCATACTACTTCGGATGAAGTCACACGCGCAAACACAGTCACGGATTCGTGAATACACATGCAGAAATCGAGAAGGGTTAGTTCCTATCACGGATTCGGAAATCTCGTGAGCTCTGGCAAATGACGAATCAGTTTGAGCTTGGACGAGTCGCTCGTCGTCCTCGAGGTCCTCGTTATTCTCGTTCTTGGGTTCGTCGACGGTGCGTAGCAGCCCGACAAAGCGATGAGTAAGCCGAGCAAGATCGTGATCTTCACTCGATCATCAATCGTACGGGTGTTAAATCCACCACTGTGTTGCATGGCGGCTGGATTCTCACCATCGAATATGTGGACGTAAGCGCGTCCTGGCAATGCGTTACTCGATTTGCACGTATAATTGCCGGAGTGACGAAAGCTCGCGCGGGGCACTTCGAGCCAACTCTCGCGACCTAGAAGGTCCGTACTTACGTTGACACCCTGATCAACGTCGTAGTTGATCATACGCAAATTGTGATACCAGAAGAGAAAGGACGGCGTCTCCGTCGATTTTTTTACGAGGCAGTGAAGCTGCAACGTGCTACCAGGACGAACGAATTTTTCCGTCGGCCCGGAAATCTCGGCGCGGGCTTCTGCAAGCACAAAGCAAAACGGGGAGGGAAAACGTATGGAGAGAAGCCTTAGCGACGGTTGTTGCAACGGGACCAATAATTCGATGGGTGACCGCCTAGCTGCGGTCATATTTGAACACGGAGAGAGAAAGCCCTAGGGAGTCTGATTATGATACGTGGGATTTGGGGAAACGATTGGCACATGTTTTTTTTCCAGTTTCCCTGTGCCCTTCTGGTAGCATTTATATTTCCAGTTTTTTATGTCCTCCTGGTGGCATATACATTTTCAGTTTCCCTGTGCCTTCCTGATGGTATATACATATTTAGTTTCTGCCCTTCTGGAAGCATATACCAGTTTCTCCGTGCCCTCCTGGTGGCACACCAACTTTTAGTTTCCCTGTGGTCTCCTGGCGAACCCGATACGACGAAGCATCGGGATAAAACGGATGTGGCCAACCCTCGGTCACGCGGGAATTGGAAAAAAAAAGTGAAGAGTGTTGGGGTGAGGCTGACTGAAATGAGATCGCGAAAGTCTGGGAGGGAGTTTGCCTTGGAAATACGAGTATCAAAGGAACGAGGAAGGACGGTGCCTTCGGGTCGAGCAATGCAAACGAGAAAACTGAAAGAATCGGAGGGGAAAGAAAACGTGGAAGAAAGAACGCGATGAACCGAGTTCAGGGATCTTTTTATTTTTGAATTTTTCATTTTTGGTTCATTTTCAGTGACGCGACTTGGTCTTCCCTCTTTGTGAAGTTTAATATTTAAAGAAGCGCGTGACGAGAATAAAAAAAAAACTACAAAAGATACCGCGGATATTATTTCGCGTCCCATAATTCGTCTTCGCGTTTTCTGTTCTTGCCCCAGTTCTGAAATACGATCTTAATGCTGAAAAAGAAGTCCGATCGAACACGTTTGAGATATGTTGTTCTATTTTTAGACCGAATTCTTTTTTTACTCGAGAGAAGCCATCATTTTATTTTTTCTGAACATATTTATCCTTTGAGTTTTACAACTAAATTTTCCCGCGAAAGAAGTCGATTATTTCTCATCTCACGTTTTATTCGTATCTCAATGTCGGGTCAGGGGTACTCTTGATCCCTGGTGAAACGAACGAGAATAACTCGACCAACCACCAAAGAAAAAAAAAGGTAACGATTGCGTATCTCAGGCGGCGTTTTTTTTTCAAATTGCCGTACATAATGAGCGTCTAATTAACTTTGAAACTTCTTGATTCTCCGCGAGCAAAAATAAGGAAGGGAAGTGCATAATGAGCACCGACATTCCTTCACTGGCAACCGAGACCTCGCCTCGGTACCATACTTACCGTGAAAACTTTCCGATTTTTTTAATCAACAAAAAAAAACAACGCAATCAAAGACTGCGAATGATTACGAGCACAAAGGGAAGATGCTCGGTTTCCGAAAATCATATTAACTGGCAGTGACGAATAGAAGTGCGCTCAGAATTCCAGTTAAGGGGTTAGTTATTGCGAAAATTTTCCAAAATCTTTCCTCATTTGAGGCAACTTCAATAGAAGAAAAAGATCAAACTTACGGTGCAGGAATTGCAGATTGAACTTAAACTTATAATTACCTCGATAAAACTGCTAGTCAAACTTTACAGACGTTTTTCTCGAAGCTACATTTTCCAAAATCGTGTCGCCGAGTTTTCAAGATCTAATTGACGGATTGACATGAAACTCGATAGATTTATTGGGGGTGATAATAGTTTACCCTTGGCCGACAAAATTAAAAAAAGTACTATTCCAACTGTGTGGATCTATTGTCTAAAAGCGATTTCCAAGGATCACAAAGAGAGCTCGAGAAAAAAAGAATCATTCCGACGAATATATCCGATAACGTCCGCCCTTAGATAAGGGAGAATTGAAACGACCAAACAATCGATCAAATAACAGTATTCACATGGAGGTCTGTCATTAGAATTTTCCTTGCACTATATTGAGAAGGATCGCTAGCTTGGTGGCCTCAAATTTACATAGATACGTGCGGACGAGAAAAGCGATCTCGTATATACCCAGATAAAATTCTGTGTATGTATATACATGAAATGAATCTATACAGGTCGGATGTACAGAGAGTATATTTGCTATCTACTGCGCTGATGTGTGCCATCGACGATTCCAATCGTGAAACACGTCACTACAGTTCCTACGTGAACTAATCTACGCATATATATCGTCTATACATGAAGCATTGACCAACCGCTGCCCGCATAGAGTTGTCCTTTTCCGTGCCCATTCAAAAGACAAGTCGTCCTCTCTTTTACACACGGTAAAACTTCCATCATTGTAGTCGTACTAGATATATACGTATACATCATCGTAATACATACATGCCGACCTAAAAGTCAACCTGCACACTTCATGCAGTAGATACGTCACAACATTCTGAAGGGAAACGTCCTGAGTCATTTTTCTCTCGGATGCACCGTTCACGAGATATCGTTAAATTAGTAACAGCCAATGTGCCGCTTGTCTCAACGCTGACGGGTGGGGCGCTGTCGCGCGCGATACGCTACCCCCTCCCCACCTGATGTTTTTCCTCTCATCCATTGGCCATCACTGATCAATTAATTGCGCGTTAACGGTGCGTCGGAGAGAAAAATGGAAAAGAACGTTTCCTTTCAGAATATCGCGCTCCGTTCATCCCGCAAAGTTTCAGTCGCATCTTTTCGGACACCGCATATACAAATAACGATAAAGGGATAACTGCGGAGTTGCACAACCTCTACCAGCACCCATATCCAGTAACGTCCTAGAGAGACCTCTTTGTAAAAGCTCCAACGCCCGCAGGATCTCTAATACCCGTCTCGTGGCTTTTGGCGAATTTCAAGATAGTACAAACACAGTACCAAGCATCGTGTACACACCCAAAACCCACAACGCTTCTCTCGGACCGTCCACATAGACAAGACCCCGCTTATACTTTCACGGGAATTTGATCGCGATGCACACCAGGCGTTCTTTGCAAAAGAAAACACGACAAAAACAAATAGCTACTATCAAGATAAAAAGTATTCGAATATGAATAGCGACACATTTCGTAAAAAAGCAATTGGACGTTTTGTTGCAAAGGCTTATGGTATACGTAATAAAAATTGCTTTTACAAGCTGCATCGAGAGGCAACCGTCAAACGGATTATTTTGAACAGAGTGACCATCGCTACTTGATCGACCTGCAAAACTTCATCCCTCGAATCTTGTTTGTGCCAGATAACGTTCGTTGCTGATAAACAGACAGCGTGATACTCCGCGAACTCCTGATCGGCTTGATCATCAAACTTTGCGTACTGCATGTACTGACAGAGGACCTGAAAGTCCGAAGCTACCGAGCAAATTCGATAAAATCTGCGGAAATCGGGTAACGTGTACCTGACGTTCTTTTGAAGCTACAAATTCGAAATTACACATGGGAAAAGCATTAATTAATTCTCTGTGCATCAGCATTTCGAAACTCTAAAATAAATTTATGTAGCTACCCTAATAGGATTCATTAGTTAGGTATATGTTAATGTCATCAATTTCTCGGTATACACGAAAAATTTGACAACTTCCAAAATTGCTAAGAAAATTTGACAATTGCCAAAATTGCTAAGAAAATTTGACAACTGCCAAAATTGCTAAGAAAATTTGACAACTGCCAAAATTGCTAAGAAAATTTGGCATGCCTCAACGATTCACTGCAATTCAAACGATTTCGCTATCCACTCGTATTTCGGATATTAGCGTGTGCTCGAGTCTACAAATCACTTTAACGATATCTGACAATGGACATTGCATTAGCTGAACAGGTTGGTGTGCATTGCCCGAGGCAAATATCGATAGTGCACAGAAGGTCCACTGTATTTTATATGAATACGTACGTGTACCTCCACATAGACGAATACGCGGTGCACCATTCCATTGTACACACACCCACAAATGAGAGCGCCAAGAGCAGAGAGTGCGCACACAGTGGTTTGTTTGGCCGCCAAACATGGTAGCGCGGTAACGATCACCGTGGTCAAATAAAAATAAGAAGTATAAAACCTAAAAAGGAAAAGCTAAACGAAGGAGGGAAAAAAAACGAGAGGGTCGTTACCCAATCCTCCATGGGCAAACGAATGAACCGTAACTTCGTACCGTCAAGACGCTCATCGTGTACCTAGTCGTCATACCTTCTCAAACACCCACACACAAGCGCACACACATACACAGATACCGTACAGTTGTGAAAAGTCTTGCGCAGGAACGAGAGAAAACCGGTGAGAAAAAAGCCGATAAAAAGTAAGGTAAAAGAGGGGCAAAAAAAGCGATCAGAAGGTAGGCTACAGGAGAATAAGAAGTTATAGGGTTGTTGCTAAGAATAAATACAAAAACGAAGCAAAACGTAAAAGAGATGAGCTACGAGGAGAAGAAGCGGCCAATAGAAAATTCGTTCTCCAAATCCTTATAGGATACATGAGAAAGAGGAAGGAGAGAGGGATGATCGCGAGATGAAGGAGAGAGAGCAGTGTAAGCCGAGCTCACAGCAGAAACGACAAGAGACAGACGATATATAGTGAGTCACGAGAATCGTTTCTCGCTTCAAGCCAAACTTCCTTTATCCATTTTTCCTCACAGAGTTATCTATCACCCTCTGGTTGGGTAGTGCGAGCAAGACTTCTCGGTCGATTCGATCTTACACACGTAAATGTGACGGTCTCGGGGTCATAAAGGCGTATGAATCGATGAAAGATGGATACTCGTGGCTTTCTGATTTTCACAGAAGGTCATACGTACGGTATATGCCTCTTTACTAAACGTACATATATACGGTATAGAGTGGAATATCCGAGTCGCAAGAACCAGAACCAACCACTCTCTGTCTTTCTTCCTATCTTTTTTCCATCCTCTCCGTCCCTGCGCTTCTCTCTTTCACCGCGTTAGACGCTCGGCCATACGGAGACGACGAGAAAGGATTGTACCTTTTCTCCTTCAGATATAGCTTGGGAAAGATATATATACTCCATCTATTTCGCGCGGACGTGTACCGCGAGAAAAAAGCGTGACTCGGGTGAAGGGAAAATGGCACACGTAACACAACACGCAGGGTCAGTGGTCATACTTTAGAAATTTGCGGGAGAAATCTCACGTGAGGGGATGAGGTCGATATTTGTGAGCATGAAGACTGAGAGGCGGTGAAGAACGAGGGGAACGGGTTTACGCGATATTTATGGCAAATCGGGACGGCTTTTTTTTATGGGAAAGACTTTTTAGAGGGCTCTCAATCCCGAGGGATAAGTGGGCAAAAAAGTTTCACCAGATACGGTAGAGTTTCTTGTTCGAACCATCTTCGTACACACATGTCCGCGATTTAGTCCTCATTTCGTAACCATCGATGATTTTTTTTAAAAAAACTTGCAAAAACTCTTAGCGAACATTCTCACAAGAGAGATCGCGAAATTCTGAAACAAAAAGTCCTTATCCATTTTCTTCTCCGATGCCCTGTTCTCTAGTTATTAATTCATCAATAATAGCCAATCAGGCAGGGAGGGGTGGAGCTTGCGCCCCACCATTCTCCTATACTCCCACGTTGATTGGCTATCGCAAATTCATCAATATCTCAGCAACGGCTTATCGTACAGAAAAGTGATCGAGGACTTTTCTTCTCAGAATTAAACGATCTGTCGATCCGCCAACCCCGCAAAGCGACTTTAGTATTCCTCATCACTCATTCCAGCTATCGTATCAATGTACGGTTCTTTCGAAGCGACAAGAGTTATTGAGATAGTCCGCTGCAAATAGGACGATCTTCAGTATTTCGACAGCACGCAATATCGCAAATTATAAACTTGACAATAAATGCGGACGCTGCAGTAAAACGTCCGTGTACTTTTTTGAGTCCCCTAATTTTATCGTCTCCAGCGACCGTCAAAAAGGTCTTCGGTAAGAAATGGTCCGACTTCGTACGGACAGCGTACATATATCCAAGAGAGTGCGGTTCTCTGGCAGTGCGGGGGAAAATGTTATAGGGGAATAGTGAGGAAGAGAGTACGAGGGGCAAGACTACGAAAATTCAACCATTAATAACGCTTACCGACGACCTCGAGAAAGAGGAATATACTGGTCGGTGGATGGGTCGACACTTGGCACTCGTACATACCGCCGTCCCTTCGCTGTACGTACTTTATCTGGAGGCTCCAATCTTCGCTGTGATGAAAGTGTATAGCCTGAAATCGCTCGTCACTCGCGTACGTCGCGAGACCCACGGTCAGTAATTGTTTCACGTTCTTTCTCTTTATCCACGAAACCTGCAACATTCCATTCCAAAAATATCAAGGTTATACACAATTTCACGTTTGATTTGTACCATTTTTATGATTATCACTGCGCGCGTATCAACCGAGATGCGAAACGTCACAACGTTCGCTCATCGTTACTCCGCAAACATATTTCACAAATTTTAATCAAATCCGGACGCAAACTCAACGAGCGACAAATATCCACGGGAAATCGTCACAACTTTTTCCGTTTTATAGACGAAGCTTCAAAAGCATATTCTGGCCGCTCGCCACTCCGCAAATCGGACGAAAACTTGGTACCCATTTCCACGAAGTGCGAACTTCATCATAGTCTCCAACTCCGCGTGGTCTCACGTCGCTCAACTCGAGGTGCAAAAGTTGTCGGTAGTTTGAATCGAATTAGTCGGCAAATTTTCCTTTCCAGGCAAGGCACATATATATATGCAAAAATGATTAACGCCGTCTTCGTATTACAAAACTGATATAGTGAGAATTCCTACGCATGCCTTATATCGCGACGCTCCAGCGATTTTACAAATCCGTTTCACGCCACTTCATCATCCCAGATTATGTGCCGTGCGTATAATGAAGTTTATATGCTAAAAGTACCACGGCTAAAAAGCAATGAAAATACTGTTTCTCTGCAGTTTCCCTGTGCCCTCCTGCAGACACAAAATGTCCAGTTCTTTCCGCGGAAAAAATTGGAAACAGTTGTCTGACGGTCACAAGTTGGAATGTTACAGTCTGTTTGGTAAAAGCGTGTACGGCTACATTTTTGCTGGAAACCGTTGGAGGGAAGATTCGACCGCGAGCAGGTACAGAGTTCCATCAAAATGCTTTGTACAGAAAGCGTCCGAAGCTGTTCAACCGTGGTCACAGACGAAGGTCTATTGTCCGAAAACACATATCGACAAAAGACTCACTTGAGCGTAGGAAAGTTTGGACCGCGACTGGAACAACGTAATTTTTTCGGACGGAGCCTCTCTTTGGGCACGCTCTCCCATCGATCATACCCGGTCTAGCCACACCAACACTCTAATACACCGGTCCATGAAATCCCCGGTGAAATAGGACGTGCCGGGGCTTTGTTCCGGATTATGCCATGAAATTAGAGGAAAGTGTGCCTCGGAGATGCCAGGCGATTATTAACGCCTGTTACGCAGTGTTGACTCGTCATCGGCGACTCGATCGATTGTGTGTAACAAGCCTTAATAATCACCTGATATCTCTTGAATCGTCATTTAATCTCATTTCATAGCAATAACATTCAAGGACACTGGATCACTTATCAAATTGTTTTTCCAAATCATTTCCGAGTTTCTCCGTGCACGCTTTTGTCAAGTAAGTTCAAAAAAGTTCAACATCAAAAAACGTCGAAAAGCGTATTGAAAAAGTCAAGCATTAAAAAAGACGCTGAAATAATTGAGTGAGTAAAAAAAGTAACACTGAAATAATTAATTAACGAATAAAACGAAAATCGATAAGTAAAAAAAATGGACCAAAAAAAGAAATCGACAATACTGTATATTTTTTCGTAGCTCTCCCTACGCTCTTTAATACACGAGGGTTGAACCCATTGAATTCTTCTGACACGTTCAACAGTCTCGTCACATTTTTCGAACGTTTCACGTCGCTTGCGTAAATAATTCACGAAGGTATAACAAGTCGCCCAAGTTTTCATGCTTCCAGGATTTTCCATTAAATGATACGAAAACGCGAGACGTGTAGAAGGCAAAAGTGGGTTAGAGTTCGAGCAGCATGTATGAAGGCTGCAAGGAACGATGTACACGTACATTCGGTGCCTGTGTACCGCTCTATAAGTGTTACAAGCCTGCATGACTGGTGTGCGAAAAAAAAAGGATACGGAAGACGAGGGGAGATTTTTCAGCGAGAGTGGCGAGTGTGTCAAGAGTGCACCGATGGTACCGGAGAGTCACCGGGATAGTCCGAAGAATATAAGCGACAAGAGGGACGAAAGGCCACGAGAGGATGACTCGAGTCGTACCAAAGTGAGGTGAGAGGATTTAACGATCGACAGAGGACATCGGAAAATGTGCGAGGGTGTGTGAAAGAGAGATAGGATGGCTAGGAGTGAGATCGAAGGGAGAAAGGGAACTGGATGAGGGCAGGTGAAAGGTTCGAGAGTAGCGCGACGTCGATCACCTCCTGTGTCGAGACCAGAGTGGCTGAAACGAATTTATGTTGTTTTTTTCCTTTCTTTCATTTTTTCCCCCTTTTTCTTTTTTTTTCATTTTCGCCTCCGATCACAACGAATTGGATCTGACGTTTTCACGCAGAAAGGAGACCGCATCCCGTGATCTGTTTTCCAATTCTTGGCCGTGACATCATTGTACGCGGCGTGACGATCGAATGAACGAGCACGAGATCGCGATTTTTTTTTTATTTTCGATGGTTTTTTTTTTCGTTCCTACAGCCTCGATCGTCTATTCATCAGCACGCATGCGCGCCCTTCGCGAATTATACTCCAGGATTTATATCCATCCAACTTCGTTCTCGTGACCTACATACTCGATTTTCTTTGCTTTTCGTTTTTTCTTTGTTTTTCTCGATCACTTTTTTTTCTTGTTACAATACCATTGGTCTTGTCCACGATCCCTCAAATCTTAAGGGTCGTATACGTGACAGTATCGTCCCGTGTGTGACGAGCCTAAGGGTGCACGTGTATAGACATGTCTCGGGCAAGCGACGATCTCAGGATTTTTGTATCATCGAGTGTGACATGTGCGCGACAAGGGAGAAAAGAAAAACCTCGACTGCTTTTGCACAAATGATGGAAGGGAAACTGGGATTTGATTGATCGCCGATATGATAACTTGAATGAAGGCACAAAACAGAGATCCTTGTTGGACATTGCTTTTAGTGTACGTTCACACGAATTCCTAATTTAGAAAGTTTGGTCTTTAAGTTTGCCTGGTAAAAATATATTATTTATTTACTTGTCAGTTTTTTATTTATTTGTTTATTGTCATATTTTTTATGGATGTATTGTTTTATTTATTTATTTATTTTCATAGTTCTAGACCCTTGGCAAGTTAAATTATATTTCTATTTATTTATATTTATTTCGACTTATATTTTGAACATCTACAGCAAAATCTCAAAAGCATTGGCTTATCATTAACTACCTATGTACAATCACGACTAAACGGTCACCCCACCGAATATTCACCGAGCGTAACGTTGCTTAGTTCCAACCCTGACCACCCATCCACAAACGTTGATTGCTCAAGAATATATTTTGTCTTATATCGTGTTCGAAAATAATTAAATTCGTACTGGCTATGCTGAGATACCAAATTTGAACTATTTAATTTTAATACACGTAGTAGCCGTCGATTAATTTCACTCTAATTATATTTGCGTAAGGAATGCAGCTCGTAATTAATATTGATCACGCCAACGCGAAGATTCTCGAGTTTTTGTATATTGATTTTTTTTTAAGATTATACGTAGTGCTCGCCCGGTTCAAGAATTTTTCAAATTTATTTTCCGTATTCTCCACCTTTCTCAATTTTCTAACAATTTCTCTCTGTACTTTAATTTTTTTTAATTAAATTCTTTTAAATTGAATTATTTTTTTTATCAATTTTTTTTACTTTCATACTTTTCGGTACAATTTTTGTATTTTTTATTTTTCATACATACAATTGTGTTTATGAGAAAAATATTAATTTAAAGGGCGAAAAAAAGGACTGAAAGACTATGCACTTTTCATATAACTAGAATATAGCTAAAACTAGCTTCGAGAGAATTCAACCGAATTTGACAAACTTTTAAAAAGTCGAATATTTTGTATGATACATACAAAATGTATGACTAGCGAATTGGTAAAGCTAAAAGGACTCACTAATGATCCTAATGCTTAAAATCATGGTTAAAATCGTATGGCGTTGAGAAAAAAATGCATACGAACTCCCATAAAGAGGGAGTTTGGGGAAGGGTAAACGTCTGAATAAATAAATGCAGTGAAACGTCCAACCATTTCAACATTTAAAAACGAATAATTTATGACAGCGTTCATTTGATTTACCTTAAGTATAAAACTTTCGCATTTCAAAGACGTACGTTTTTCTTCGGCATAAATTTACAAGTATTTACTTCCGTCCGTGAAATAATTATTCCTTCGTAACGTTGGATAATGAAAAATTCTCGTTTCGCTCTTAAATCTCGTAAAAGCTCATCATACACGAATTAACCGGTTTCAAGTTGGTGAGGATTTTAACCTTTCAGTGAGGGTGCTTCAACGGTACTCAACACGATAACCAAAGCCACACCCTGGTCCAACTATTTTGCAGATTTCAAAAGCCGTCATTGCAATGTGGTCAGACGTCAAAAGGCAATTGCGAAATAATCGTAAATGGACCGGACATGAATTTTTATTAAACCCTGTACATTCGTAATTGTATCGAAATAACTCGCCTGGTTGCTTTGTGGTCATACTGCGTCATTCTCTTCGGAACAACGTTGTCAGTATTTATACGCGTTTCGAAATTAATCTTTTGCAGTCGACAGATTTAATTTAATTTTATTTTATTTTATTTTATTTTATTTTATTTTATTTTTCTTAACAATCATACATTATCTCGAAAGTGGCCAACAGACGGCAACCATGAACGTGCCTAATCACCAATTATTTATAGTCAAATAAATAATTGAAATATATAATTTAATCAAGTACCAGAAAATAATATAGGATTTGTATATCTCTGTTTTTTCTTAGACGGTTTTACCAAATAATTTTTGGATTTTAAATGGTTTGCTGCTAAAATTTGGAAAAATCTTGTTTTTATGATTTTGCGATGTTTTTGTTCATAATTTTCTTATTATTTTCCAACGTCACTTCGCGAGGGTTTATGGGAAATAAGCGAGGCAAAATTCACTTAGCGCGATACGTCAAAAGCATCGCTGTGACGTATTCTCGGAAAATGCATTGGTTTTCCAGCACACTTACATCGTTACGTTTCGGCGGGAAAAAAAGATGAGGGGAAAAGAGTTGACTCGAGTTAGACTGGATAGCTTCAGAAATCTCTCAGTAGCTTTAAATTCATTCAGATTTACGTTATTGGAAAAATCCCCATTGACGGATGAGTCCAAACTGCACCGAAAGAATTTGAAATATTGTCTGCATTTTCCGTGATTTAGTGTTTTGAGAAAATTCAAAAATAATCAATTTTCCGAAGGACAAGGGAATTCAAGTCACCCATGGGTTTCCCAATCGATTCTTGAGAATTCAACTAAATTTTACCAGGTAATGGAATATTGATAGACGAACGTCTTCTCGTCAATTTTGTTTAAATTAATGAAACCAAAAAAGTAGATTGTATTACCATGCTGAAGTCGCCATACACAGGAAGCAAAAACTTCCCGAAATATCGAATTATTTATGAAGCATAAAGTATAATAATTATCGGCATAAACAATTCAACACGAAAAATTTACGGTAAAATTGACTTCGATGTTACGTAATTTTTACTTATGTAAAAAAAAAGTATTCTTAAAAAAGCTTTTATTTAATTTACTCAAAAGCAGGAAGGTATTATTTCCCGAATTATTTTTTGCTGTTTATTACATTAAATAAAAGCTGGCTATATGTTGTAATTATTTTTATTTTTACCCACACATTTTCATAGTACACTTTTTACTTTTTCAAAAGTTTAATTGTTCCACTGGTAGAAAATCAAAAGTGGAATTAGTACGTAGTCAATGAGAATCTCCAAAACAAGTAATCAGCGCCAAACAATGGGTCCGAGCTAATTAAACACTATACTGGGTGATCAGTATCTATTTACTTATGTAAAAAAAAAATATTCTTAAAAAAGAAGTTTTTATTTCATCTACCCAAAAGCAGGAAGGTATTATTTCCCAAATTATTTTCTGCTGTTTATTACATTAAATAAAAGCTTGTTATATTTTTTAATTATTTTTTATTTTTATCCACACATTTTCATAGTACACTTTTTACTTTTTCAAAAGTTTAATTGTTCCACTGGTAGAAAATCAGAAGTGGAATTAGTACATAGTCAATGAGAATCTCCACGTAAAATCAAGTAACCAGCGCCGGATAATGGGCCCGAGCTAATTAAACACTATACCAGGCGATATATCAGTATCGTCGGTTTTCCAGAAGTTCCATGGTTCAATTTTACCAAGCTATCACATTCGTGAGTTTTGGCAAAACAACATGACGAGAAAAGTAAATATTCGTACACGGTTATACAATTCGAATCCGCATATGTATGTTGATACGTTCAAGTCTTGCTTTTACGTTCGTGTTGGGGCGTAGCTTTTTGAACAGCCAAATTATTCAACGCATAACCGCGAGCTGTACGATAGAGATCGAGAATTCTGCAGAATTGTGATTACACGGTGTACGGCGAATCTCACGTTACAATTTTCCTCATTTCTGTTAACCTCCAGTGCTTTTCTCCCCCCCCCCCCTTTTCTTCTCTCTCTCTCTCTCTCTCTCTTTCTCTCCATTTCATTATTCGATAAATTCTGAATATTGAATTTCTCCACAGCCCATCTTGTTGCAGGAAATGACAGATGACCGTAAACGCCCCGTGTCAAATTAGCGTGAAGAATTACTGGACCAATCAAATTGGTCCTTTAATATCATTGTCGGTCTGCGAACGTTCAAAAATATTCAACGTTTTCATAACTCTCTCTTTTCATAAATGCATCAGTTTGTTTCGTATTTTCGGAATAAAACATGATGAAAACAAACCCAAACGTGGGCTAAAAAATATTTTACGAAACTTTGGAGAAAAATATTCTTTGTGAATGTATATAGGAAATGGAGTTGAAGTTTTTGGAAAATCAAATTTAACGAGGTGACGCATACGATCCCGTAAAATTGAAGTAATTATCCTACAGTTACCCAGCTTCTATTATTGAAAATCATTCACTGTGGAATAACGACTCATTAAACTCGTGACGTTGAAATTTGAATCCTCCATATACAAGCAAACTACCATTTTTTGAAAACCCACCATTTTTTTTTGCTTTGCTCGACGGGAAAAAGCACGTTTTTACGTGTACTCGTCATATGTTTGCTACCGGAAGTTGCCCAAACCGTGCTTTTAACAAGTATGTGGAAACAGAAATAAAGAACGAAAAAAAAGGATTTGTGTTCAGCGATGCGAGCTTCAGTGTAATTACTGGATATCAGGCTATTTTATGAAGATTTCCTTTGAACATTTATTTTTCGTTAGCTTTTTCATTAATTCTTGTTAACGTGTATTATCAATAACAACGTAATTTCTCGAAAAATATCGAAGTTTTTCGTTATTAAAACTAAATAAAGAATTAACAAAAAGCTAGATGAATTTTCAGGCAATATTATTTATTTTAAAAAAATCACCCCTTTTCGATAATATTAATATTTTATCGCTGACGTTAATAAACAACCGCGTTAGTTATCATAATTGTTAATTTAATTGATAACACAATTTTATTAACGTCAAAACTACAAATTAACGATTTAGCGATTATTTAGTCAGCCTGCTTGTTCCATCAAAACCAATGTTACCTGCAAATCGAAATTTTCGAATTCCTCCGTTTAGTCGATACTTGAAACTGAAGCTGGTCTCAAGATTGGTCTATCGAACAATTCCACTGGCATACACGAATAGCCATCTGGCATTGACGAGGCAGAAATCATTGAGGAGACTCAAATGGGTACGAATGAGATGAATGTAGGGATTGAGTGGACGAGTGAAAGAGGATAACGGTGATGAAGCGCTGAAGAACAAGAAGCTTCGGAGTGCCCGAGGTTTGGCAGGTATATAATTAGATGCAATTTATTGGCGAAACGCTCATCTTACGTTTCGAGTATGGCGATAGTTGGCTTTATTCACAGTACATTGTGTCCATGTACTGGTACGAAACTAGTATATAAGTCCATGTACAATGGACAAACGAGAACGAGAGCTACAGCCTCGGCCAAAAGTATTAGGCATCCAATAATTTTTCTATCCGGACGAAAAATCGAATTTCTCGGCGAAAAAAAATCCTATAAATTTCTTTAAAAAAACGAAACTAAAGCCAACAGTTATCTCTTCAAACATCTAATTTCTAAATTCCGGGATCACCATTTTTCTAAGTTCAGGCTTTTTCTATGTTTTTTGTTCTGACATTAAATTCGATATCTCGGCGAAAAATGATCGTAACTCAATTTACCAAACG
>JAPYZJ010001622.1:0-26580 GCA_030522765.1 Ophioninae sp. B BG-2022a
GTGTTTCTTCCGAGCCTCGCGCGAGCGTTCGACTTTAATACTCAAATCGAGGGTAACGGGGCGGCTGTAAGAGTAGCCTAAACAATAGTTGGCTCGCCGTGAGCCACGAAACAAATGACTAACAAAGAAACACAAAAAAAAAACAATCCTCGACTAAACTAACGGTGGCGATAAGATTCAACGCGCACGCTGCTACGGGACGAAAAAAAAACGGAAAACACGCGTTCGTATCCGCGATATCGAAACAGTTAGCGATAAGTCAAATATCTTCGCCTTATTTTTTGTTGCCACCAGCAAAAGATTCCAGGTACGCTGCCGAAAACTCAAGACGATTTGGATAAACGAAATGGAAGGAAAAAAAAAACAACGTTTAATCGCGGAACGGTGAAAAATAGCCGATGAGCCAAGAGGTGAACGGATGTGATCGAGCGATTAGAAAGAGCGGCGGGGCTGCGCGGAAGGGGCGAGAATCGCGGGGCGTGAGGGGCGGCGGCGGGGGGGGGGGGGGGGCATCCACGGCCCAAAAACGGGAAGGGGGGGGGGGCGGAGCGCGCGATCAAAGCGGAAATACGTTGTTCGTATGTGCGGAGGATATCGGTGATAGTTTGAGATTGTTCGGACCCTAGCTCTGCGGCAAAAGTGCATGATAGGCGGGTGCAGCCTCGTAAAAGCCTGCGGCAGCTTGAAGCGCTTGAAGGGAGGCGGCGTGATGCCTGTGCATCGCGGTTGCATAGACGCTCGAGACTTCGCTCGATGACGGTATGCCTGCCGAGGCCGAGTTTCCACCGCCGCCGCCATTTGCCATTTGTTGTGGTAGATGGGCGTTACTCGAGCGTAACGAGGAAGCGGCGGTGTTGGGTCGTCGATAGGGATGATGCGAGACGAGGCCACCGCCACTGGTGTGATGATGATGCAAGGGATGCCTGGCGGTAAGCGAAGAACTCGTCGGTACGCCATTGTTGATGGAAGAGTTCCTGGCGGAAGAAGCGACGGCGGCGGCAGCGGCAGCGTCGTACACCTGTTGATAGCTCTGTACGGCGCGCAGGGGTGTCGCGATGTTCGTTATCCTGGGCACCGCGGTGGATGCGCCGCTCGGCAATCGATGACGCGAATCCGGTATCTGCTGCTGCTGCTGCTGCTGCTGCTGCTGTCGTTGGCTCGTCCGATTTGGCAGGGACTGCTGCTGCTGCTGTTGCTGTTGTTGCTGCTGCTCGGGATTGTGATGATGATGGTGATGATGATGATGATGCGCCCGTTGCATTGCCCGGAAGTAGTGTTGATAAATGCCCGATATAACAGCTTTCTCGTCTGCCGTAATGAGGGAATTGTTGGTGTTGGTTGGATTGGAGTGTTTGGAACTCGCGGTCGGTCCAGTCGTTTGGCTGATTTGTCCGGTCGTCGAGTGAGAACTCGAGGACGGTGGGGCCAGGCTTGTCGTGACCGTAGCATCGCTTCCTCCCCCTCCCCCTCCACCACCGACCGACGTTATTTCCATCGCGTTGTTAATGACCACGCTAGCGCTCGTGTTTCGCGGCACAACGCTGCTCGTGATCATAGGATTCGACATTTTCGCGTTATAGGAAACGCTCGCCGAGGTAAGCGCCGCGGTACCGATCGAGCAAATGGATATGGCTGCGGGGGCGGGTGGAAGCGCGGCTTGTGGGGCGATAGCCGCTATCGTCCCACAATTTATCATCGTCGAGTCACTGGTCGTTCTCAGGCTCGACGGTGCTGCTATGGGATTCGTGGCCAGGGCAACCGCGGAAGAGGCGTTGTTAGCGTTCGTTCGCGCTCTCGTCGCGTTCTTCAGCGGTCGCAACGTTGAGCCGCCACCACCACCACCGTTCGCCGTTCCCCCGGCGAGACTCGAGGACGTCGCTTGATTGCGGTGATTACTGCCGGATGTTCCGCTCGTACCGTTCGAGTTCGATGACGACGACGACGCGGCGCCCGTCGACGGTAGATTGTTGACGAAGAGACTTCGCCTCTCGCGCTCGGCGCGTCTGTAGTAACAGGGATGTATCATGAGCAGGGGCTCGCCGCCGCCTGGCGGTGGCTTGGCCTGGCTTGGCAGTTCGTACTCGACACTGCAATCGACGTGGAGAGGCTGAGCGTAATCCTTGAAGCTCGTCACGACATCCTTGTAGCTCGCGGATGCCGACATTGGTCCGATCGAGCTCGTTGGCAATTGGGCACCGGTACTGGCGCTCGTCGGTGATCCAAGGATCGTTTGCACTATCCCGGAAACCAGACTACCAGCTGTTCCGGATTCTTCCTTGACAACTGAGCTCGTCGGCAGGACCGACGCTGTCCCGCGATGATGATGCACGTTGTGTAGATGAAGCTGCTGCTGCTGCTGCTGCTGTTGTTGTTGTTGCTGCTGTTGTTGTTGCTGCTGCTGCTGGTGCATCAATACCTGATGCCGCGTGCGCGGTGGATGTTGCTGCTGATGGTGCAGGTGATGATGATGATGCAGGTTAGTGGATGCCGGTGTGGCAATTTCCTTCTCGTAGCCTATGCTCGTCGCCATTTTATTCTCTAGCCGCGGGTCAACACCGAGGATCACGAGACTGCCCAGTATCGACAGGATCACCGGCCAAACACGATTCCAACTATTCTTATGATTATTACGACAATTATAATTATTATTATTGTTACTATTAATAATATTATTGTTATTATCGTTAATGTGATTATTTTCACGTTGGTGGTCAATCGAGTGGACGTTGGCCGTCGACGTCGCGGTCGCGTTCCACGCGATCGCGAGCCAAATTACGAAAAGAATCACCGAACCGAGCACGAGCGTTAAGACGACGCCCTTGGACGTTAAGAAACGACGTCCGTGGATACGCGACGCTAAGCTAGCATCGTAACGCTCGCGGGTTGACTTGCTCGGCTGCTCTTGCGGCGTTTTAAGCAGCAACAGCAGCACCGTCAACACCGGGGACTCCGTGGTCGAGAACCTCTCCCTCGTCACGGTTCTCGATACGGACTGCTCCTTCCTTCCTTTCTCCGCCTCCTCTTCTCTTTCTCCTCTTCCGTTTCTTCCTCCTCTTCTTCTTCTTCTTCGTCGTCGCCGTCGTCGTCGCCGCCGCCGTCGTTCCTTACGGATGACGGGAGAGCCACGCTTCCCACAATCACGGCTAACCCCGAACTCTTCGTCGAGAGCGCCTCCACCACCACCGCTACCCGCAACACCAACACTACCACCACCACTACCACCACCACCACCACCACCACTACCGTCGCTTATCGCCTCGACTGATCGAATAAAGGAATATTCGAAGGAAAAGAAAAATCAAGTTCGCGGGTTGCTATCGCGGATCGCGCGCGATCTCCTCTCGTCCGGGAATCTTCTCCGATGACGAAGCTCCGAGAGCTTGCCGTATACTCTCTAGGGGGATGGTGCGGCAGGGAAAGAGGGAAACCGAGCCCCCGACCCCTTCCCTTCTTCCGTGCTCCCTTCGCTCGTATACGTGCCGGAACACAAAGAATAATCTCGTGAGAAAGAGAGAGAGACTCTGGAAGCCCGGTTAGGGTAATTTCCGCTAGGCTTTAACACACACGCGTGCAGGCACCGAACGAACCAGTCGTTCGGACAGCCGCGTACAAACACACGAATATACAAGCGCACACAAGCTTCGTTCGGCTTCTTCAGTCTTCGGAATCTCTCCTTTCTTTCGTTCTTCGTCTTCTGTTATTTCCGCGAGTTCCTCTTCCCAGTCCAGTTCCTCGTATCGTTTCGCAAGATAGGCGATACACGTCCGCGTTGTTTTTGCACAAGCCGGCGAGTCAACGGAACGTTACCCAAAAAGACGTGTTTTTTTTCTTCTAATTCTTTCCCCTCGTCGTCGTCGTTGTCGCCGCTTGTGTGTGTGTGTGTGTTTCTTTTTCTTCCTTCTCAACTGCTGCCGCGTCGTTGGTTTGATCTTCCTTTGGTTTCTCGCGGTTCTCGCTGCTGCTTACTTTCTTCGCACGGCGGACGTCATGTGCGCGCGCGTGTGTGTTCGTGCGTATCCGCGGCTCGAGAATAGAGACGATCGGTCGTCGTCGTCGGCGGCACGCACGAATCGATCGGTACTGGGTATCGAGTCTGCCCCGTCGATCCGAGGATTACGATGAACTGTGACGAGATGCGATAAGGAAGGGACGAAAGAAGAGGGGCGGCGGGGAGGGGGGTAGCGAACGGGGTGCGAGGGGAAACGCACTCGTAATCGAGGTTCCTTTTACCAAGGCTCGGACCAATATCTCGTATATCCTGCGCCAAGGAAATTACCTCGGTTTTATTTTGCGAAGGAAATTAAGACGGGAGACCGCAGAGGTGGGGAGGGCTCGGAGGAACAGAGAGCGAGATATGATGAATGTACGTCGGTTGAGAAAAGGGATGGGGAGGGGAAGTGGGTATTAGTGAGGTCGAATGTGGTGGAGAGAGCGAGAAGTCTCTCTTCCACCGTGAATCGTTGTTCCTCCTCCCTTTCGAGGTTCGTGCCGTTTCTCGAGCCTTCTTCCTTTCTTCTTCCTCTTACCGAAGGGTACAACACCGTTCAATTCACACATATAGAACAGCGAGGTAGGCACAGCCGCACAGCCCGGCGACACGCGCACAAACACCTACGGTCGACCGAGAGAGAGAGAGAGGAAAAAACTCGAGGGACTGAGCGACGACGACGACGACGACGACGAATTTTCACTACGGCGAAGAGCACGTAGGCCCCACAGCGATACACGAAACCACAAACCACACTACTACTCAAATTCTTTCTCGTCCGCCAGACGCTCAGAAAGCACCGAACGATTAATGCTTCACTCGCTGCCAACTTCACACATTTTCCAAATCTTTACGATGGCCCTGCGATCCTCTCTCGTAACTCGCTCGCTCTCGTGAGGGGAATAAGAGGGGAAAAACATCGAGACGCACCGAGACGAGGGGAGTTATTCTATGAGATTTGCACATAAAGCATTCCCCCATCCCTACCCACAGCGGGCTTCGATCAACGCACACGAGGCTCGATCACGGCTGTTCGCACGTACGAATTCATAGTCGCTCTTATTCACTGCTCAACCCACACTTTGTAGCATATGACACGTCGTTTCTTTGCACCGCACACACGTACACACACACACGGACACACACACACACAGAGGCACGCGTGCGCGCGAGAGAAAATTTGTCGATCACGAGGCGGCTCCGCGAGGTCTATCCCTCTCTCGCCCTCTCTCTCTCTTTCTCTTTTCACCCTTTTGTTTCCTCTTTGATTGACGTTTCCAACTACTTCCGTGTGAACTTGGCTCGACGCACGCACTGACACACGCGCACAATCCTTTCCTGACGTTCGATATTTCACAGAGAATTCAGCGTTGATTTTCTTTCGTTTTTTTTTTCAGTCGCGGCTCCCGTCGAGTTTTCCATCCAATCCGTTGAGGAAAGAGCTTCGGGGTTGAGGCAGGGAACCAACAATATATTTCGAGGCACAAGTTTGTTACGACGAGCTTAAGGCCATTTTTTCACACGAGTGCGCCCGCTATCGACGAGGAACGTACGTAACATCGTGTCCTCTACGCGCACCGTTGTACAGTGACTTTGATCCGTCTCTGTGTGTTGTCGCGCAGTCTCTCGTGTGAACTAACGCGAAACGAGCGAAAGAGACCGACGAGAGAGAGCAGGAAGGTCCGATGCGCGTCAAAGAGACACCGATGGAGAAGAAGAACGGACAAGGTGTGCCGGGCGAAATGCCTGCCCTGGGCCCCTCTTTACAATGTTGTACGAACTTTCGTTATCGATCGTGCTTGTGTCGCTCGACCCTCTCGCGGCGGAAGTCGAGCTGCGACTGGCGCTCTCTCTCACTCGCTCCGTGTATGTCTGCGAACGGTTGCTGGCTACGCCTTGCCAGCTTGCGACTGGATCCCGGCTGCTGCGCTCCTAGCGGCCGACGCTGCTGATGCTGCTGCTGCCGCTGCTGCTGCTCCCGCTGCTTCGGCTCCCCGTTTCGTCACGAGTTTCCTCCCCTTCCCTTCACAAACCTCGCGTCATTCTCATGCTTCGTACTGCTGCGGCCGCAGGCTAGACCATCTACGCCTACAGTCGAACCTTGGCTAAGTTACGCTTCTCTTTTCTCTCTACCTCTCTCTATTTATCATCCTATTTCTTGCACCTTCACAACCCTAGGCCCGTTCTTCCCAAAATTTCATCAAACTTTATTACTTTCGACGAGTTTGCGAATTAAGCGCATGACGAACATCGACATAACCTCACAAATTTTCGAAATCCGTTTTCTCAGCGTTAATTAAGTTTACGGCGAAAAATCGAGCATCAGTCTTTACAGAATTCATAGAGACAGAAATAGATGCTTGAATTTTACGATAAAAATGATTCGTCCTTGAGAAATTGCGATTTAAAAATTTTGACTATCGTACAGTCTTAAAAAAAAACATTGCGCGCTAAATATTGATGAAAATCTTGACTCATCAAATACGCCGTTATTGCAACGGGACGAACGTTGAAAAAATTGAATGTCCTCTTTCCGTGTGTTTTTTTTTGTTTTCAAATACTTTTTTTTTTGGCTCGTTGTATTTTTAACACTTTGACTGCCACGGGGGTCACCAGTGACCGGAGCACTCATATGAAGTACGTTGCAGAAATTTAGCGTCGCAGTCAAAGGATATCTATCTCAAGTACTCGCTTTTGAACTAACCGTTTTATATAAGTAGTTTTTACTTCATTCCGGGTATTAAAGCTTTACGAATTTCGACATGTTTCAAACAATTACTTTCTGATAGAAAAATAAATGTACTTAAATATATGTATACCATATTAAAAAAACATGAAAAAAATTTGAAAAATCGTACAGCGATCAAACGAGAAATCGAGTCACCGCTATTGACAGAATACAAAGAAACGAAAAAAAAAAAGAAAATCGCCAACAGCTGTACAGGACTCTGAATCGGGCGCAGCTCGATGGCGTCGACATTCTTGAGAAATTTTAATTGCTTTTAAACTCGACAGCCCGGAGGTTTAGAGTCCATGATTTCATTACCGATACGAAACGAGGCTTGGATCGAAATAGCCGGGGTCCTTTTTCCCCCGACACCCGATGCACGCGCCGAGGGACAGTTGCTTCATCATTTTTGCGTGGGTGCGTGACAGCTGCAGAAGTACACTACGAGCGCGATCTACGGAACGAGCAGCGAGATCGCCGCTGTATCGTCCTCGTTGACACGAACGTCCCCGCTCCTGACTCCGCCCAGTTGACGCGGTAGCGGGCGCCGCCGCGAGAAGCGCGCGTGGCGTTTCTCCCACCGGACCGCCGATCGATAATACCAGCAAGCGCCAAATTTTCGCTTCAATCGGGGATTTACCAAATCGACGTTCCACTGTACCCATCTTTTCGTCCTTCTTTTCGAGCTCTAATTGTTCTCTATTGCGTCCCCGCGTACCGGACGAATCGGCATCGCGTTCTCTATCATCGTAGAAAATTCGCGCCGATTTCATTTTCACGTGCAAAAGTGCCACGAAAAAAATGCAGAAGAAAAAAAAAACATGTCCCCGCAAACCGGGAAAATTAGAGCGAGCGTATCGTCGACTCGGAATGAAATTTATCGACCCCTATTGCTTTGTACAATCTGACAAAAAAAAAAAAAGAAAGATACGACGTAGAGTAAAATTAATACCGATTGGTGGCCCGATTGTAAATGGTATTCGATACGCCGCGGGCCAGCTATCCCAAATCGATCTAGCTTATACGGTCCGTGATTGAAGAGCTCTCGTTCGGACAATACATCGCGGACGCCTCGTGTCCGTGGGCCGCGCATGCGCGAGAATTCTCCCGTGGCGCTCTCTTTCGCGCACCGCTTCGCCTCAGGGCTATGCCCCGCCCTCTCCATCTCCCCTCCACTCTTCGCTTCTCCTCGCTTCTCCTCGCCGCTCCTCGCTTCTCCTCGCACGGTGAAACGATAAGCGTCCAACAAAAACCCTCCTGTTTGACGTTTTCATATATTTTTTTCCATGTATCACTCGGAGTCGATGCTACGACAATATTACGGCTGACTTTTGCCGGGACAAATCGAGTGCTACTAGCTTGATGGGAATTTCGTGTCGGCGCTTTGAACGAGCGACGGTAAACTCGAGCACTTCTTACGTGCTGATGTTCGAACTTTTGATGAAAACGGTTTCGCGGATGGAGCGCTGTGATCGCGGCAGCCTCGGCGCGCGCATGCGCTTTCTACCCAAAGCACACAAAACGCGTCTTATGAATTTCTAATTAAGAGCATGACGAACATCGACCTAACCTCACAATTTTTCAAAATCCGTCTTCTCGGCGTTAATTAAGTTTACGGCGAAAAAATCAAGCATCCCTCTTTGTAGAATTCACAGAGACAGAAAGAGATGTTTAAATTTTACGATAAAACGTTTCGTCCTCGAGAAATTGCGATTTAAAAATGTCGACTATCTCTCTCGCCCGTGTGTCACGTGGTACGTCTTCGACATGTCCTTAAATCATACTTTTGTATATCTTTTACAACCTATTTTATTTTTATCGCCCTAATATTGGACCGCCAAAAAAACTGCCTTTGTGATAAAGGTTATCTCGTGTTAACTGTAACGACTCTTATCGACGAGCTTCCATTCGTGTCTCGAGCCGACCAGGTCGAAAGTAATAAAAAACTAAAGTCATAGGTCTTTCTATTTTTGTTTTTTTAAACCCTAACCTCATTGCCAAAGTTCAGTTCCCAAAAACTCATATTTACGTTCCGATGATACGTAGGCCCTCTGGGAACGTGATTCGGTTTTTTTCAACTTGTTCAAAGTTCGACTGTATTCACACGTGTGTATTCGCTTCTACGTGTACCTCACGCATATGCGCGCCCCTCGACGCGCTTCCGCTTTCGCTGCGGCCGCGACTAAACACTAACACACACGCGAAGAAAGCAACCACCATCAGAGTGCGCGGCCTACGTCAGTTTCACATTCGGTCCCTTCGATGGTGGAGAATTGGCCGCCCTTTTGAGCGCGGTTCACTCGTCGCGCTCGCTCTTCGCCTCGGTTCGTCTCGGCGCTCTCTCTCTCTCTCACTCTCTTTCTCTCTCTCTCTCGCGCCAAAAACCATTACTCCGACGTATAACCACGAGTTGAAACTCTATATGTATACGATATCGTAGGTTACAACGCAGCGTTGAGCCCCCGTTTCGTGTTCGCCGCCCCACGAGTGTGTACACGCCAGAGCCAGGCGAGTCGACCGTTCTATCCTGGGCCCCGGTGTCTCTGTCACCCGACGTCCCTCTGCGACGTTCAGTAGCGTACTCTGCAAGGAGCGGGGCCCTTTCCCCTCCACGATCGCATCTTTCGTCGTTTCTCAAAAAAATGCTCGCGAAAACTGCCATTTTCCTTTCGACACAGCCATAACCTCTAAATGTTATCTCGAAACGAGCATTTTCCATTCTTTACGAAAAAAAAAAGAGAAAAACTGTGCCAAAATCGTAATTTTTTCAGCGGGCACATAACCTAGAAGTCTCCCAATAATCTCGAGACGAGAGCTCAGCCGCGCATGCGCGAAAACAAGCGTCATCAGCGCCGCTGTATTTCTCGAGATAACGATCACATCGGCCTCGTTTATTGTCGTTTCAGCGGCGAGTAAACTCGAAAACTCGATCGAATCGTCTATTCCCGACGCCGGAACGACGACCAAGTTTTAACGTATTCGTACTTACAGCCCTGTACCCTCGGCATAGCTCTGCCTCTTGAGTGAGCCCCTGAGCGGCTTATGCCTACATTCGTGTAGATTCGTGCTTCAGATATATATATATATATATATATATATAAGGGCTCTTTAGTATCTCGATAGAAAGATGTGTGCGTGGGTATGCTGTGGCGCGCAAGGATATCGCGCGGCGGTGGCCAACTGTGCCCAATTGTGCCGAACCGTCGGGCTTAGTTGCACCCCTGTGAACACTGCTGGAACGACTATACGCGAAGACCTGCACACAGGCCTTTCTATATCTCTTCACGAACCGAGAACGAGCGAGAGAGAGAGAAAGAAAGAGAGAAAGATAGAGGGCCCACAGAGTGCGGGTATTCCGGACTTTCATTTTCTCCCTTTTCTTCGTTTCACTTTATTTCATTTTTTCGAAAAAAAAAAAAGAAAAAGAAAATGTCCAGCCCCCATCGAGATACAAAGAAATTACAGTCTAACGTGCATACGTGTACGTTTCTTCCCTGTCGCTGCACACACACACACACACACACACACACACACACACAGGAAACACGAACACATAGCTTCGCACGTAGAGCATTATACGTACTGCTAATCGGCTTGGCTCGGGACTCCCTTCGTGCTCGCGGATCGAAGAAACCCTAGGTATACGCTTTAACGTGGGTGCCCCATATATAGGTCTACTCGTGCATACAGCCACCCACACGTAACAGGGCAAAAAGGCACATGCGAACCGTCGTGTATTTACGGCCGCATGTACACGCTAGTATCTTGTGGGCGAGTATTCGTTTCTCTAATAGTCGTACGTATGCACACGCACTCGCGGGTACGTATCTCTCTCTTTCTACGTGACACTTGTTAGCGGACAGTCAACGTTACGCGATTATCAACCTTCGATGTGTACGCGTGCGAGCAGCTGCTCTGTGTCCGTTTTCCTACGGGAACACACGCACGCATCGCTGCCCTCACACACCTGCGAATCCACACCGACTCCGACTCATTACTGCCGCCTGTCCGCGTGTATGCGTAGACCTCGAAAAAAAATAAAATAAAATTCATCCTTCACCTCCGCAAACAATATTATCAGGAGAAATGCACGCGAGATTGGAACCGTCGGGCTTTCCTAGAAACTATTCTTTTCTCGTCTGATTAGCACCGGAAATTCGATGTTTTCGTTGGACAAATCTCCGCGGGAACTTTTTTGAAAAAAAAAGAGGATTTTTCGTTTTTTCTTGAGTCGTTTGGATTTTCTTTTTTCAATTGCGAGTTTTTCGATTTTTGTTTTCTTATTGAACAGTTTCGAAGAACGATAAAATCGGTGCATTTTTGTTGGGATAATCGCAGCGGTTCGCTGTAACCCGGTGGGGGTGATCCGACCCTTCACCGAAATCGACGTACCTCGCTCAGTTTACGGAATTTTCGCGAAATCTGGCAAATTACAGTTTGGGATATGCAAATTGTGTTACAGGCTATATAACTTTGGAATAATAATCTTATTAACAGTATTTCGTGCTAAGGGAGACAATACAAATTCGAGTATTTCGACGACCGATCAATATTCGTTAAATCTGAAAATTGGCCCGCATTCTGTCTAATATACTTTTTGAAATTTCGATATTTTTATTTTTCCGCAAATCGAAGCGATTTTAGAAAACGTCGTGACTTTACGTGACTTAAGGACACGTCGAAGACGTACCATGTGACACACGAGTGCGAGAGAGATTGTCGAAATTTTTTAATCGCAATTTCTCAAGGACGAAACATTTTTATCGCAAAATTCAAGCATCTATTTCTGTCTCTATGAATTCTACAAAGACTGATGCTCGATTTTTCGCTGTAAATTTAATTGACTCTGAGAAAACGGATTTCGGAAATTTGTGAGGTTATGTCGTTGTTTAAACTTTAAAACCTATTTTAAAGTTTCTCTATAGTATCGGCCGAAGCCATAATATTTTTCGTGGTTAATAGCACATAATTGAACCAGTACAGAATTTTGTCCATCCACAAGGGGCTCTGCGAGATGGGCAGTACTGGCGAGCCCCGCGCCGTAGACAGCGCACGACGGGAAAAACAAGAATTACAGAAAGCTCGTTCGATATTATT
Source organism: Ophioninae sp. B BG-2022a (assembly GCA_030522765.1). Classification (NCBI taxonomy): domain Eukaryota; kingdom Metazoa; phylum Arthropoda; class Insecta; order Hymenoptera; family Ichneumonidae; species Ophioninae sp. B BG-2022a. The sequence goes on from JAPYZJ010001622.1 coordinate 11,814, forward strand.
TGCCATTGAGCAACGTCCGCATTTGGCGACACACTTCCTGCGCGATCAACTATCACTCACGGACAACTTGCCGATGATGAAAACACGCGAAACTTGTAAACAGGGCAATTCGAGGAACGCCGCGCGCAGCAGTTGCCGCACATGTCTGTGAATTATTGCTTGTGGGTGTGCGCATTCGAGTATCAGTCTTTCCCTCTCTTTCCTCGCCGTTCTCTTCTCTACACTTAGGTATAAAGAAAACTCGGAAGAAATGTTCGCGATCGTTTTTTTCTCGCTTCCGAAGAAATTCAAAAATTTCACCAAAAGGTCGTTTCCATTTTTAATGTTATTGAGGTTAGGACGCTCATGTGTGTTTTTTGAAACTTTTAAATACTGTCCTTTTCGCGTCTTTACCTTTACCCTTCGTCCCGAACGAAATTTCACAATCCTTTAGGTAACTACTATGCATTAGCCGAAACAAAGATATTTTCTTGGGACGTAACTACGTCATTCGACATGGTATCATACGTGTTCCCGATTAATGTAAAGAATATTGACCATTTCATATCCGAGGTATGAATATTCGAAATTCGTCCGATTTGCATAGACGAACATAGGGAAAACTAACCACTAATATTTCACTAACAACCTAACGTTATGATATTTTTCTAAAGACAATAATGTTTCTCGAACTCATAAATATCAAATTTACATTTTTTAGAGATCCGTGGAATTTTTTTGCGGACTGTGATTTGACTCCACTGGAATACAGTACTTACCTTAAGTTTCGCTGGTAATTCTTTCGTATCGATCCGCATTTGAAATTTCCAGTTAGAAAACAATCCTGAAGGTTCGATAGTAGCTGAATAAATATCAAGTTTTACGATGACACCGTGTTATTTTTGTTTCTTGAGAATATGCTCAGGTTACAAGAGAAGGGTCGGTGATTTTTATGGTCATCCAAAATTTACTGGGTTTTATCGTGTTTAAAGGTCTCCCGCGGATGCAGTCGTATAGATGTCAATTATACGTGGTATACCTGCGAAAATACCGTTACGGCGAATTCACCGACATTTATATCGCGCGCACCCCATCCCTTTTCGGTACACTTCCGTTCGCCTTTTGTCTATGAAATTCGGAAGAAATAAAATTTTATTCCAAACGATACAAAAATGAGAAGAAGAGGGCCTTCTTTTTTTTCTTGTTCCATCAAATTTCACTTTACTCAACGAAACAGTGAAATGTACGTCGCCGATATTGACGACCTTACGAATGGTCTTCATTTTTTCGAACGAATACCTGTGTAGAAAATTGTACGACCCTCAAAATAAAAAAATAAAAAAATTCTGGCTCAATAATCAATCGCGCTTTTTTTTCATCTTTTCAGCAATACCTTCGGGGTAAAGGAAAAAAAAAAAACGTTGCTTCGTATTCCCTGAATCGTGGCTTCGTACCAGCGAAATTCTATAATTATCAATGATCGCATACATAAATGGGGAAAAGTTGATAATATTCCGAGGCAACGCGTGACAACACGTGGCGCACTCCGACGTTTTCGGTGTATCGTACGCTCTCTCTATCGTACGCCTTCGGCCTCTGTTAGCCCCGGCGGAAATAAATACACGTTGACCATTTATCTCTGATGAAACGCCTTTTCAACGTGAAAAACACGTTACGAAAAAAAAAATGAAAAAAATAAAATAAAATAAATAAACGAAAAAATAAAAAAAAGTAGAATATTTCGTTATCAGTACCATATGTTTCGTGCGTATGAGCGCGAGTACGCATGCGCAACTCTCTTTTATGTATCGATCAATTCAAATTTTAAATAGTGATGTTTACTGAAGGAAAAAAGGCGCAGGCGTCCAGTTTGAATTTTGTTCACAAGGGTACGAGAAGACAAGAGGATGACAAATGTGATTACGCTGGGACTTTTTGGGTTTTGGTATAGTCGATTTACCGCCTCCCCCCCCCCAGCAATCTTTTAATCCGCTTCGACTTAAATTATGCGCGCGCAGCAGCAACAAGAAAATATTGTTCAGTTGCGGAATAATACGAAACGAAGTTTCGAGATTTTTTCTTTTTCAAGAAGGAAAGAAATGCTGTGTCACAGCCGTGTTCCGAGGACGAGGAGAATAAAAAAGTACGAGAAAAATAAAAGTATATACTTTCGAAGTATACAGGAGGGGGAGCATATATTGAAGTTGGAAGAAAATCTGAGAGCGGTGAGCTCGACGAGAGAAGGACAAAGGTGTCCGTTTTCTGAAGAATAACCTTACGGCAGGGTGTCTATACGTGCGTGTGTTTACACGGGCAAGCTGGTCTGAAAACGGGCGTCGCGCATCTTCACGTGATCTTCCAAAAATACTTTTCCTTTAAAAGTACACAGACTGCGGTTCCCCGGGTACAATTTTCGTTCCGCTCTTCCATCGCGCCATCCTTACTTTTTCACAAGATCGCTTACGCGCGAATACGCTCCTAGAAATAAAACTTTTCCGTTGGGCGTTTCAACAAAAACAAAAAAAGAAGAAAAAAAAAACAAACAAAAAAAAAGGCAAATCGCGATCGTCGAAAATTGGCCAAACCTCCGTGGCAATTTGACGCGGCGGAACGGCTACTATTTATCCGGACGCTGTTTTATCGTTACAAATTCGTAGCTCGCGTGCGGAGCAAAAGTTGAAAATACGAAAACCCTCAGGCGGGAGGTTAACTTCGTGACTGGAATGAAACAATACGTAACCAAACGTGCGAGTTTTTGAAATTCCCGTTTCATTTTTCCTTCCTATCGTTTATTTTGTCGTAGTTGTTCCTCCGGAAGAAATGTCTCGTAGAATCCACGTAATCGCGCGAACCAAGTTGCAACTTATTGCACAAATATCGTGTGCGTCGTAACGCTTTTTTTCTTTCTTATTTTTTTTTTCTTCGTTCGTTCGTCCGGGTGCAGCGAAGGAAACGGCGCAAAAAGAAAACGAATCGGACAAAGTACACGTGTAGATAGGTGTATTGGTGTCCTCGCGTTGTTACGTCCGCATGCGCGCGCGTGTGAGCCCGAGCGGTTCGTGCTCAGCAATGTGTAAGAGGATTCGCGTGATGGTTTCGTCCGCGGAGGCTTCACATCCGCGCAGAAAGCACCAGAACTCGACGACCCGCTTTTCTCCTCCGGAGCCCCCGGGAGAGACCCTTGAAAAATATTATCCCCCGGTCATTCGAACCTCCTCCGGCCTACCACGTATATTTTTTAAAATTCTTTTCACGAGCCTGCGTCACTCAAAGTTTTCATTCTATTCCTTCAGCCCCTCGTTTCTCCTCATCCTCTCTCTCTCTTTCTTTCTGCTGCTGTTCCATACGAACTCGATACATCGAGGCTAAAAGTACGCGAAGTACGTTGATACGTTACGATGGCGTGATTATCGCATGCCCGTCATTTTCGGCAAAAAAAGAATCGTTAAACTCGTTGATTCTTCCTCGAAAAGATAGACAGAGAGAGAGAGAGAGAGAGATAAAAAAGAAATATCCGTAGAAAAGAATAAGAATTTTGCCCACGCGGAGTAGACTCGGGTTTGGTATAGTAACCCGACGTGGGCAGTGTGTGACACATGGTGTGCGCTGCTGCTACACAAGTACGTATATAGCCATAGCGCACGCTCGAACTCTCGAGGCAATACACTTGCGATATTGTCGGTTGGAACGAAGAAGCGACGGGGGTAGGGGAAGGAGGCTCGGTTGACTGATGACTACAGAGAATTTCACGGTTTGCTTTCCGTTTCACACACACACACACACACACACGTGCAGAGACTCTTGCATGCGCGTATTTGTACGAGGTACGCGTTCTTGGGAAGGATCGTCGTGTACAGCCGAAAATGTAGACCCACACACAGTCAAGGCTTCGCTATACGAGTCTCCGCACAACTGGTGGCTCCGAATCCGAAGCATCCAGGCCCTCTCGGGCTTATATTTACCGGATAGAGAGGCAGCCGCGTTTAGTGTTTGAGAAGCGAAGGCTCCAGGTAAACGCGAACCCCCGAGAGCAGGTATAACGTGTACCTGTCTTCTCTATACAATCTATACAATTTACGGATCGTTTTTCTGAAAGCGAACAGAGAGAGAGAGAGAGAGAGAGAGTGCGGGCGAGAATAAAGGGGGAAGGCCATGCGGGAGACCAAGAGAGAAAGAAAATGCTCCGACGACCCATACGCGACTCTCGACATAACCTATCTTTCGAAAAATCGTAGCCTGCAATACGAAAACTCAAGCTGGTACGGGCAGGGACTAAAATACTGCTCGTTAGCTTTAGGTACGTTGGGATAAGTTTTAGTATCGATTCTTACTCACGTTTACGACAAAGCGAAATTTGCGGAATCGTCTCCTCGTGGATTTCACGATTTGTAAGGGATTACGCGTCCTCGATCTAACTTCGCGTCCATCTCGCGTTAAAAAAAGGACGCGGTATGACTCGTCGCTTTTAGCCACGACGAATCGGCTGTTCTACTTTTTCCACGGCTATTGATGAAGCGACGAGTTTCATCATGATTATCCGATACGTTCGATTTGGAAAATTCTGCAACGACGTTTCGTCGCCCCAGCCGACTTTTGCAACGTGATGGGAATTTCAAAAGTTCCGGCGTTTCTTTGCGCGATGAAAACGCATAGAGGGATCTTTTTTCCAATGATTTTGAGTTCCGGTAAGCTCAATGGATATTCGGCAGAATGTTTTCGAAGGGAATTATTTGCGGAACGATTTCGATGCATTGTACGCGAGCCTGCCGAAACCGACGGGGAAATCTTACTCGCATTCGTCCAACCCCTCTCACCCTATTTCAGACCGAGCTCTCTTTCCAATACGGATTCAATGTGCATTGTGCTTTCTGTATGAATCTCTTTAATCACTACGGACAAAAACGTCAAGATTTTCCGTAAGGGAAAAAAAAACATTCTAAGCGCCAAGTTTATGCTTCTGGTGATGGATATCTCACATTTGCGAAATGCGCTTGTGTGACAGATACACGATGCACTGAAGTTACAGATAAACAGCGATCGATCCGTTTTGTCAAAGAATGTAAAATTCGTTGAACGTCGGTCGGAAATGAATTTCAATATGGCTGCGCATTAATTCGGTAAAAATTGCACAATTTTTTTAATACCATGAATTTCCACGATTTGAGGTTCGTAAATTCGAGTCGAATAATTATATAGTTGTTAAACGTTCAAAATTACCAACTTTTTACTCGTTTTATAAATGCGAATACGTAAATAATCGAACAATTTTTTTAATGCTTCTACAGGTTAAATTTCCGAAATATTTTGGTACTAGAATTGATAACTTGTCCGTTGGAACGAAAGGTAATAAAAATTCGGAAGATAAGTCCGCAAGGGAGCGAATTATCCTCCGTAATGCGTATCGGTCGAGTTTTTTTTTCTGATCCCTTACTCTCCGTAGGTATTTATGTGTGGCCGAAAACGTACCAAACACGCGATAACCACTGAGCGGATAAATTCACACTGGGGTTTCGTTAGCTCGGTCGGCAAAACGTCAAATCACCGGTCGGTAACACCTAAATCACACGACGGCAATTCCGGTTCCTACCGGAGCTTATCGATCGTCGGTGTATTAACCTCCGGCCAAAACTACATTTTTCATATTCAAAATCGAACGGGGCAAAGTCTACAACGTACAAAGTGATCTTGGCGACTAAACGGCGTTTCGCTGCATTTTTGCCTCAAGTGTTTATCAGTCATTCGTGATTATTACGAGAACCACTGAAACGTTTTAGCGATCGTTGGCGACTCAAAAAATGGAAGCTAAAAATTGCCGGTAAGTTAGAGATTCGACTTTTCAATGTTTTTCTTAATCGGTTGGGAGTTGTTTGTGGTTGATCGTGAGATCAAGGACATGTCACACCTCCGGTCGGTAAAAATCCTACTGTCAAGTTCTTTCTCAAACGAATCATATTTCTGACGAAAGAAGAGATGGCGATTGTTCACCGTTTAACAGAGAACAATCAGTATTCTTTCTTTTTTCCGAAAAATCAACCGATATCAGTGTCGAAACAAAACGGAGACAGAAAATGTGGCTAAATGATAGTCGAGAAGTATCGTTAAGTTATACTATCTCGACTTACGCCTTAATTGGCACAGATCATCCACGACACGCGTTCTTCAACTTATTTCATTTCAAGGATGCAAACATTGGCGTTGTCTAATTTAAGTGTCATTAGATAATTAGCTGGCATATTCCATTTGTTAGACTCCTAAAAAAAATCTAATCGTCTACGAGAAAACACCGTCGGAAAATAAGAATTATCTCCTTCCCTTTTTCGCAGTCTAGAATTAGTAAGGATAAAATTCCGACGTCCGCAGGTTCGATAGTACGGAATGAGGAAAGGGGTACGAAGGCTTGAAAAGGTATACATACATCCAGTAAAAGTGAAGCGTGACGCGTTCCGCGTTTTCGTAAGAGCGGTCTTCGGATTGCGTTAAGTCCGGTTATTTCCAGGAGTGAACAACGTATCTCCGAGTCGATCGGCCGTTTCGTGGTAAACAACGGGAAAGAATATACGATAGCTGCGTACGAGAAATTCGCTAGCAAAGCGAATGGAGAATCGCGGGTTTCGAGTTGTACGTGAAAAAAACGCGAATTTACGCTTTTGCAACACACACACACACACACACACATATACCGACGGATGCAAAGCGAGCAATTCGTACGCGTTCACAGGGAGGATGTCGTTTATTCTCTTGGTATATACCGCGGCCACCCGTGCCCCTTTCACGCCTCTATTTGTCCACGTAGCGGTATGATATTACACCCCGAGGCACACTTGGGGGCCAACTCGCTACCGCGCACACTTCGCCCTCAATTTGAGCTTCTCTTTCCGCTCACCCCACCGAGCGCCATCTCCCTCTTCCAGCTCGCGTTCGTCTCGCTCTCTACTCGACCGATCGTGTAGCCACGCCCTATAATAGCCCCCAACCTTCCATGAATCGACTAGTTCATTGGCCCGCAGTGACTTTCCTCCGCCGCACAAGCCGCCCACCTCTTGCTCTCTCTCGCTCTTATTCCCTCTCTCCTTGTGCTCTCAACGCTCCCTCCTTGCCGTGTTCCACTCGACTGCCTCGAAGTCTTTCTCACTCTCTCTCTCTCTCTCACTGTTTTTCCGTTTCTCCGCGTCGATCCTTTTCGTTTTCGCTCGGCTAAAAAAAATGCGCAATTCTCGGAACCAACGGACTATCCGTATCGCAAATTTCAATCGGCGAAAACCTTCGAACGAAAACTTCGTTTGCCCGCAACGGCTCTGCTCGAAGCGGAAATACTTGGAAGTCCGTCGTTTCGAACTAACGGGTTTGCTACACGCGTCTTTGCCAGTGTCTTGTTTATGCCGCGAAGCGACCAAGGGTCAAAGCGGACGAGCACGGAAGCTGTTCCGTGAAGATTTTTTTTATGACACTGTGTCTCCACCTGTCGTTCGCGACGGGACTTTCGTGCTCTTGACATTCTCGCGATTCTCGATTCAGACTGCAATTGCTCGGCCTTGATCGTCACGGCGGAAAGGAAAATAACAGGAATCAATATTATGCACAATATTCGTTGTTTTATAACTACCCTCGTGTGCTGTAACGCCACTTCGCGGGTGTTTTCAGCCGATACACTGCTCACGGTAGGAGGGTACCTATTATTTCACGAAATACTATTACCCGAGTTGAAATAATACAGCTGTGGATTATTGCGGAAAATATTCTCTCTATATCGGCCATCCTCGGTTAAACATTCAATATTCGCACTACAAACTCTTCCTGGTTATCAATGTGTTATTTGAAATTGTTGTTTGCTATCAGTGATCATGGAAGAAAGCAGAAAACGTTCGAAATGATCGTACTGCGAATATTGCATTTGAGGTTAAAACAGAAGCTACCGATTATTCTGATAATAAAACATTTTCAGCTCTGCTTCGTTAGTTTCCCATCCATTTAGTTTTTTCCTACGATACTTCGAGTGAGGGACAGTTTTCGCCTAGGTAAGAGGCTCGAACTTTTTTTCCGATTCTAAAATTGTTTTGAGCGTCTATCCAATCGAAAATGTTCAGCTCATTAGGAATATCATCGAATTTTCGTCGAAAGCACTGCACACGGCAACAAAAATCGTCTTTTTAGAAGTTTTTTACGATTTTTTCATGGAAATTTTGGATTTTGGGAGAAATGAATGGTAGATTCGTGCTCAGGGGATCAAATTACATCGAAACGGATTAATAAAAAAAAAAATAAAAATTCCGATTTTTTTTTTGTTTTTTTGAGGAAAAAAAGTTTTTTTTTACTAAATCGACGATAACTTTTTTCCTTCAGGATTTGGCACTCCACTCTGTGCTCAATCTCTTCGTTATGGTTTTCCCTTCAAAATGCTTTTTTAATAATCAAGTTCCGCTGATTTTTCGATTTTTGACAGAATTTCAAATTTGGACCATCGATTTTTGCAAATTATTCCACACATACCCCTTTGCCTCTTTTTTTTCCGATTTTTCAATTAGACTTACCGAAAAATCTATAAGAGATATCGATACGATTCCAACGCCATTATTTAAGTCAGGCAAAAACCGTTTCCAAACACACCGAATAAATCTCGATAGCATATATTAAGCTTACTTTACGACCTTTTGAAATCTCGTGATTTTGGAGATTCCGGAAAAGTGGCCGGGCAAGTCGAAAAATATTTGTTTCCGTTTTAAAAGTATTAAAAGGGTCTATTTAATCGTAAATTGTCCGCTGATTACGAATACGCCCGAGTTTCTGCCGAATGTACAAAATTAGACTGGAAAAATGCGAGAAACCTTTCTAGAATATTTTTTTGACATTTTTCCCTAGAAATGAAAAGTTGACGGAAGTAAGCCGGGTAAACGGGCGCGGCCTGATTGGTTGCCTTTAAAAGTAAATAATAATTCAGGGGTTGATGAGGGAAGCATACTTGCTTGTATCAATCGACTGAAAATTTCAGCCCCATTTAACGGATGACATTCCGTCGTGGGACACCCTGTATATCAAAGTGTAGAAATACGTGCCGCGGAATATCGTGACAGCGATAATGCCGTCATGATGAATATACGATTGCTAATATATTAAGTGGCGTCGGACAGTTTGGTGTCAAATATCTGTTATAAACCTCTTAATGCCGCGCGTATCAATGAATAATAGAAATAATGCCCTCGTTGCGACGTGTACAATGGGTGCGAGCCTATAAACAGGGAGACATCCGAGCATCTGTTCTAGGCGAGCAGGTGCGGACTTTAAATCGCTCGGAACCCTCCCAAGTGGATTAGAGAATTGTGAAACGTTTTTGTAGGGTCACGTGCGACGTGTCAAAATAAATCGTAACACCGAACTACTGATATCGCGGACAAACTCTTTATTTTTATACACTGCTAAATCGTCGATCGAATGGAAATTGCCTTTTCAACTGTACGTGACGCGGACTCGAATATATATATTCCATCGGCAATTTATGAAATATTTGATTTATCGATAACCGTTGCGGACTGCAGTTAAGTAATTTATGCAGTATATAGTTATTTTACAAAATGCCATTAGGACAATGCCGAGCTGAAAATAAAGCTTGTTCAATTTTTTTGCAAATGAATCTTTAATCGGATGTACGAAACGAAAAATATCATTCTATAGATAGTGAGTGCGGTTAGCCAAGTATATAAAACGTTTGAAGGATTTCTCAAAGTTTGTAAAAATGTTATCGGGTCTTCCATTATCCGGTATTTAGGTATTTACCCGGAAGGATAAATACGTAAAAAGTATTTACCATCGAGAAGTAAAACGTCCATAGACGTAAACTGGCGACGGTTAAAGTTTTTCTCCGTTTGCTTCGATATTTCACCAAAGTGTCGTGGCGGCGCTGGGGTGTGTGTGTGTGGTTTTTTTTTAATACGGAATAAGTGTATGCCGCGCGAAGGCAGAGTCGAAAGGAGTGAGAGAACTGTTTCCGAATAAAGAGGCGAAAAATGGTCCGAGCGTTGGCATTAAACGCCTCTGGGAATGCAAACTTCTTTTAAAAGGAGGAGAGAAGAGGTCCAGCCGAGGATGGTTACAGTTCGGGCGGAAACGAGCCAACAATTTATTTCGTTCTGGAGAATTCCCGAGCGTTTGTGTACGCGCGCATACAAATAGATATACCGGTGCGAATATAGCTTTTAATAGGTTATATCCGTTACGTAACTTTCGTAACGGCCGTTTTCTTCCGTCGATAAGTTTATCGACGGAGCGCGCATAACCTATAAACGCCAGGATCTTTATATTTTCGACAACTTACTTACAGGATTATTCAATTCCATAGAAGCCGAGACGGCTCATCGAATTCAATCGTATTTCTGTACTTGTACCTCTTGTGAGTTTGGAACGATTGTGAATTCATCGTCTCGTTGAGTGACATCGAATATCGAAGCGATACGGGCTGATCGAGTGGGCATGTTTGTTCCGCTTGCTCAACAGTGTAGGGCGCACCCCTCGAACGTTTATTCGAACCATCATTACTCACGGCACATTTCTTTTTTTCACGAGGTTACACTACGCGTGTCCACAAACACTGCACTTCGAAGCGTATGCAAAATTGTAAACAAAAAACTAATATTCTTAATCTCTCGGAAACGCGTGAAAAATTGAGGTATTTCTTTCGCGCTCGAATCCAAGTGCCGCACGGATGACTACTTTCACTTTGGTCGTCCATAATGGACTGCGGCGTTCTCACTGCCGCTCGTGTCTCTCGAACCCCGCTAAAGTCAAAACAACGCGTAATGTTTCGTCATACAAGTATTGGGTGTGTTTACACTCGTTGGGAGCTCGGGCCACGGTGATAATCAAAACAGGATGGGGTAGGAAACCCGAACTTCGAAGGACCAGAAGGCTCAAAATTCCGAATTTGAATATTCCGAAACTACAAATTTGGAAATTTTTGGGTTTGTTTGGGTTTGTTTAAAATCAAGGGTTTAAAATCAAAGTAACGAACCCAAACAAACCCAAACAAATTTCGAGCTTTTGCTGGCATGAACTTTAGAAAATTTGTAGTTTCGGAAGTTTGAGCCTTCTGGTCAATCGAAGTTCGTGTTTCCTACCTAACCCCATTAAAACAAACGTACGCGATCTCCGAAGAACCAGTACGAACAAAATAGACTTTTCACTTGCGATGAAGAAGAAAAGCTTTTTTCTTTTTCATCGCAAGTGAAGGGGACCTGGTGCGTCAACGTAAGTGATTCGAAATTAATTTTCCCGTGAAATCTTGAAAACAGTGCGATCGACCTTGGATACGTATGAAATCTGACAAATTGGGCCTGTCGAAAGATCCCTCTGGCGATTGTCTAGCGTGGTAATAAATGCACGATTTTGCGAGGTGAGTGTCCGCATTCTTCGGACGTAAAATTATTTCCAACGCGTCCGTTATGTCGGAATGTTTCGCTTGTCCAGACCGCAAAGCTCTTCGAGCATCTATCGCTCGCGTGTTTTCATCCAATTCAGCTTACTCGCCGTTCCACTCCTCACAATTTTGGTCCTTCCATCGAGAAAACACACGACCAGCGTTCCAACGTATAATCTCCATGTTCGAATTATTATTCGGGTTCATTCCAAAACATGAAATGTCAAATACCAAATTTACTATACTCGGGTATCAAACGTCTCGTCGTGTATACCTATCATTTTCTATTAAGGACATGTCGAAGACGTACCACGTGACACACGAGTGCGAGAGAGATAGACGAAATTTAAAAATCGCAATTTCTCAAGGACGAAACATTTTTATCATAAAATTCAATCATCTATTTCTGTCTCTATGAATTCTACAAAGACTGATCCTCGATTTTTCGCCATAAACTTAATCGACGTCGAGAAAATGGATTTCGAAAATTTGTGAGGTTATGTCGATGTTCGTCATGCCTTTAAGTAAAAAAAAAAAGAAGAAAAAAGCCTGAAGCAAGCGTGATTATGGAAAACCATATTGTAATCGTTTGTCGTCGATTCATAACGCTTCGCTACGTGAGTAAACACTGACACACGTACGTAGCAAGGAAGTACGTGCAAGAGAGTGGATAAGTGTGAGAGTACAAATTATGTAGGACTTGGATACAAATGGCAGGGAAGCGCGTAACCTCCCTCGATCTTGTCATTGTCCGGCTTGAATCCCCGTGGGAATGAACACTGTACCGAAACGCTCGTTTAACTATCGAACTACCCCTTACCTCGTCCCTCCCCCCACCCGTCGTTCTTCTCTTACTTACTCCGCACATAGGTTCTACTTTAATGCGCTGTTTGCTGTTTACACTTCGCACTAATGGTTCGGCTTAGGGAGATTTAAATTTGTCGGCTCACGGCGCTCGAAACGCACCCGCGTGCAATCCGATTCGGTGACCGACCGATCGAAACATTTCTTCGTCTCCCTTGCTCGCCCGTACAACGTGGCAATCGTTTTTTTTTAACCTTTTTATTAGGATTAATCAAATTCCTACGATTTATCAGAATTATTTTCTTTTTTTCGGGAAATTACGCAAAAGTGGCGAAAAGTTGAATTTCTCAGACGTTCAAGCGACAGATCCCTGTAAAAGAAAACAATCGCGTCTACTTTTGAGCAATTGACGATACAGGGAATATGCATCGTTTAAATTTCCTTAGATATCGATTTTTTTGGGTTAAAATTATTTCCCTAGATTTTACAAATATTCAAAGTTTATTTCAATATAAACGTGTGTTTTTTTAATAGAGCCAACGATTATTTACATAAATTATAAAATTTTCGTGAAATTCTAGGGTCATTCACGACGTAGTTGATTCAATATTTGTTAAATTCACATGAATTTTGTTCGAACTAAATATGAAACATTAAAAACTGTGCAATTTCAGAATCGAGTTGAATATTAACTTCTACAGTCGTTTTTTTCTTTGGCTCGTACATTCGGTGCGATAGTCAACTTGTTGCGTAATACTTCAAGCTAAAGTCTTGTTTATTCTTATTAATAATTGATCTCGGTTCACTCATCGATCGAAGCAATCGAAAATAATTAGCTTGAAAATTAGCGAGGATCACTTTCGTACTTTCGCAATGTTGAAAACACGAGACGAGGATAGGAGGCAACGAAAGAGAAAAGTCGAACGCGAGTAGGGAGTGTGCAACATCGATACAAAGCTTCGTACAAAGACAGTGAAATATAGGCAAGCTGACATTGAGGGGGCAATTCTTGGCTCTGCCTCGACCATGCGAAAACTTTGTCCAAGAATCTAATATGATCTCTGGTACACATACATTCTGGAGATTCCGGCAAAGCTCCTCGTACTCCTGTGTGTAGTGGTTTCCTCGTGTATCGGACAACCTCCCTGCTCGCGCTTTATCGCTGTCTACTCGCCTCACCTCGATCCACTCCCGTGTACAACCTTCCTACATATGTGGGATCTCTCGTTCCAATTTCATCGATTCGCCCGCACTTTTACTCTTCGCGTCGTTCTTTTTTTTACGAGACGAAGATTACTTCCAACTTGGACGTGAGGAGGGTCGCGAACTTGTCTGGTTATCGCGATCTCCCGAGTCAAAATTTTTAGCCTCCTCTCAATACTCGCCGAACCTATTTTCATTGTAATGCACATACCCCCAGCCTCCATAGAACCTACGAGGCCCTATTTGTCGATTTAAGGCCCGTTTGCCTTCTGGTCATTCGAATTCCAGGTTTCTTACGCGAACCCTCAAACTTTATTTGTTTTCTTTAAACGCCAAAAAAAAAGTGAAAAAAAAGGTGTCCAAATAGCCTCATTTTACGGTACTTTCAGTTCGGACGTAACTTTTTATCCCTATTCGACAACAGCTATCTCCGGCTATCCTCACGCGTTATATCCGTCCTTGCAAATTTATTTAAAGCGATATATTTCTTCAGCGAAAATCCTAACGGAAGTCCTTGGTACTCGGGAAGACTAATGCACAAAAGAAGTCGTTGAGGGTATGTACGATCGTGATATACGTACGGGGTACGATATTCCGGTACGCGGTGAGAGCAAAGCGGCTCCTTGCTTCCCTCAGAAGTGAGGATCGTCGAGGAAAAGGGTCGGATGAAGAGGCGCCCCGGTAGAGGGACGGAGGGGCGGGTGGAGGGGGGGTTGAAAGTGAAAGAAGCGACGGAGAGGATTCGAGAGACGGAAAGCAAGACGATGCGACTAATCGAGATATAGGCGAGACGGGAGAAACGGAAGGAGATTTTGCGCCGGGCCGAAAGAGAGAGAGAGAGAGGGAGGGAGTTGCTATCTTAGCCGCCACAAAGCAGTGATAACATTTTCCCTCCCGGACAGAGAAACCTAGCAACCCCAGCGTCGAGACGCGGTCGCCTCTACCCGCAGATCGATATTTCCGCAGATAACGCGCTAACATAGCGTATCCACGGGCAACCGGCGCTCATTGCCACGCCTCTCTGCCGTGATAAACATGGCCGACGGAACCCGCGATCAACGTATTCTTCGGTAACAGCCCGTGCCAAATATATTCCCGTACAAACGAAAATAAATACAAACGACACTGTGTACAGACGGGAGTCGAGGCCCTCGAGTACGCGCTCCGTAGGTGAGGTGGCGCCTCTTCTCATAATCCCGCTTCACTTCTTATAATATTCTCGGTCATTAGATGGCGCGCGCATTCGCTACGCGAGGGCGCTTTTCACCTTGCTACCGAAGAGACGCCTGTGCTTCCTTTCGCAAACTATTCGCGGGCTTTCTCCTTTTTTTTTTTTTTTTTTTTTTTTTTTTTTTTTTTTTTTTGCTGTTTTTTTTT
>JAPYZJ010001623.1:0-66725 GCA_030522765.1 Ophioninae sp. B BG-2022a
GTATATTTTTATACCTTGAAGTCGAAGCCACAATTTAATTCGCATTGAACTCTCCATTTCTAGGGAAAAATGTCGAAAAAATATTCTAGAAAGGTTTTTTGCAATTTCCCAGTCTAATTTTGTACTTTCGGCAAAAACTCGGGCATATTCGTAATCAGCGGTAAATTTCCGATCAAATAGACCCTTTTAACAGTTTAAAAACGGAAAAAAATATTTTTCGACATTCCCGGCCACATTTCCGGAATCTCAGAAATCACGATATTTCAAAAGGTCGGAGGGTGAGCTTCTTCTTAGCTACGGGGATTTACTTGGTGGGTTTGGAAAAGGTTTTTGCCTGCCTTGAATAATGGCGTTGGAATCAGATCGATAGCTCTTATAGTTGTCCCGGAATGTCCAGTTGAAAAATCGAAAAAAAAGAGGCAAAGGGGTATGTTTGAAAAAATTGGCAAAAATCGATCGCCCAACTTTGAAATTCTGCCAAAAATCGAAAAATCATTGGATTTTTATTATTAAAAAAGCATTTTGAAGTGAAAATCATAACGAAGGTATTGAGCACAGAGTGAAGTACCAAATTCTAAAGAAAAAAAAATTATCGATGATTGAGTGAAAACCTTTTTTTGCCCGAAAATAAAAAAAAAAATGGGATTTTTAATATTTTTTAAAATGGTCTATTTTCATGATATTTGATCTCCTTAGCATGAATCTACCATTAACTTTCCTCAAAACCCAACATTTTTATTAAAAAATCGTGAAAATCGTGTTTTTAGTAGTTTTTTACGATTTTTTCATGAAAATTTTGGATTTTGGAAGAAAATAACCGGAGATTCCTGCTCAGAGGATCAAATTACATCAAAATAGACCATTAAGAAAAATATTAAAAATCCAAAATTTGTTTGGATTGTAGGGCAAAAAAAGTTATTTCACTCAATCATCGATAACTTTTTTTTCTTTAGGATTTGGCACTCCATTCTGTGCTCAATAGCTTCGCTATGATTTTTCCGTCAAAATGCTTTTTAATCATTGAAATCCGATGATTTTTCGATTTTCGGCAGAATTTCACAGTTCACCCTTTGCCTCTTTTTTTGCGGTTTTTCAAGTGGACTTTTCGGGAAAACTATACGAGATATCGATACGAATCCAACGCCATTATTCAAGTCAGGCAAAAACCTTTTCCACACCGACCAAATGAATCTTCACAGCTGATAAGAAGCTCACCCTGCGACCTTTTGAAATTTCGTGATTTTTGAGATTCCGGAGAAGTGGCCGGGAAAGTCGAAAAATATTTTTTTCCGTTTTTAAACTTTGAAAAGGGTCTATTCAATCGGAAATCTTCCTCTGATTACGAATATGCCCGATTTTTGACCGAAAGTGGAGAATAAGACGAATTACATGGTGGATTTGTTTTCAAGGTATAAAAATACATCGTCATGGACCTGCTATTTGACACTAAACGTCTAATTATAATAATTTTTTCGAGGCCAAGCCCGATGAACGGGCGTGCCTGATTGGCTGCCTTTCAAAATTAATAACAATTCAGGGATTGATCCGGGAACCGTAAATGCTTATATCAGTCGACTCAGAATTTCACGCCCAACTCCCCATTTCACGAATGATATTCTTACGTGGGACACCCTGTATATACATATATATGTGTATGTAATAATAATACTTATAATAACAAAGATAATAATAACAATAATAATAATGATAATGATAATGATAAATAACGAAAAATAAAAACATAGGATAAAAGGGCTTTTAAAAGAGAATTTACTGGAACAAAATAGGCCTGATAAAAAAAAACATCGTTCAATACGTCCTAGTGGAAAATCAGGAGGAAAGGGCTCGCCAAGGGTTCGCGATGATCCGAGAAATCAGCAGGGATCATCCAAGTCCCGAATGATCGAGAAACGTTACTCGCGGCGTGACGTGAAGAAGAACGACGGGATAACGGAAGTGACGAGTCTGGAAGTGATAAAGAGTTGGCCCTACGAGGCCCTTGGAGAGGAACGCGCTCAAAAACCGAAAAATCCCCCGGGTCCTTCGCGGAAAAGTACGAAAGTGATATTCGCGAGATACTCCCAAGATTCGAGGACCGACGAGGATTGCGACGAGGACAAGGCCGAGCCGAATAACCTCGGGGAAAGGTCGTCGTCCCTTGACCTCACGAGTGACGAATATTTCGTCGCCGATGTGAGAATCGAGTGTCGCACCTCCGAGAGTTCCGGAAAGGAAATGAAATCAGGGAGAAAGCCCTGTTTCGTCGAACATCGAAAAGGCCCTTTGGGCCCTTCTCGAGCCTCGAAAAATGGGGGAAAAACGACGAAAACGAGACGCCAGTATTGCGTACCTTTGCTCCCCGAAAAATCCAATCAGGAGCGTTTCCGGAACACCGGAAGGTCCACCCGAAGGGCCCCCAAGGGCACCGTCACCAAAAGAGTCTCCGGCAAGAAATTCGAGTCCAGGAACTTGGGAAAAAATAATCGGTACACCTCCAGGAGGTCCGAGCTCACAGAGGAGAGGGAATGCCTCGAGGATCGCTCCGAGGATCGGTCCGAGGACGACTTTGATACCGACTCCTGCGAGCGTTTCGACGACTTGACGATGGAGAGGGATCGGCGAGCGAGAGAGACGAGGCGAACCGTCGAAACCAGGTGGGGATAATCACTCTGGGAAAAAGAGTGAAAGTCTCGGGAAAGTTATAGCGATTTCCCTAGGGAACTATTAGAAACCGACCAGCCGTCTCGTCGATCAACGACCCGTCCGCCATTTTGACTACCGAACACCCAATCCGCCATTTTGTTGATCACAGCCCTGTCCCACCATTTTGACAATAGTTTTTTCCTAGAAAAAATGGCTAGAGAGGCCACTTTGACGATTGACTGTCCGGGATTTTGATAAACGACCACTCGATCCGCTGTTTCGTCAAGCGACCCCCTGGATCCGCTATTTTGACAAACGACCGTCCGATCCGTTCGTTTTCAGACCGAGAAAGAGACTGCCATTGAGAAGAAACGAAAAGTTATGCAAGCGGATATTCCACCGAGCGGAAACGAGGAACGCGATGGAATGTTGTTGCGCCGGAAACCAGCTGGAGGAGGATAGAGATTGCTGCGCGGATTGCCGTTGTCCGGAGAGTCTCTATCCGTGTTGGGGCGGGATAGAGTCTCGTAACGACACGACTCCGTTGTGCAACGCACCTTGCGCTCCGCAGGGTTTCTCGAAAACGAAAATGGCCGATCCGCCGAAGGCTTCCGGTCGGCCGTTGCGCGAGGACTTCCGTAAGAGGGAGGCCTCGACGATAACCAAGGACGAAAGACACCGGAGGATCAACGGAAAGTCAACTCTTTCGAGGATCGCTTACGAGGAAGAGATTCTCGAGTCCGGAAGCAGCGAGTGCGCAGCTCCAGTCGGAAGTCCCAGCAATCGTCAAGAACGCTTCCGGCCATCGAGAGAAACGGTTCGGACCAATGAAGTCGCTTGATCCGCCAAATTTCACTCTCTACGAAACCAAAAGTAGGTATCTCCCGAATCGAAATAATGAAAAAAAGTATTTATCAGTGTCCAGGTATGGACGAGGGCGATTTTGTCGAAGCGGCTGGGCGTTCGGCGGCCCTGACCTCAACGATACGTCTATGCCCGTCGAAAGGAAGGAATTTTGAGGTTACACCGTGTCCAGGAGTATCAGGAGCCGCGCGAAACGGCGACGAGGATGTCCTCAACTTGGCTGACCTGTGTCCGGAGCCCGAACCGCCGAAGCACTGGAGCCAGTACTCGGAGCATTTGAGCCGCGTCACGAACGAGTACAAAACGCTCTCGTCGCGCCTGCGCGAGATGCAGCGCCAAGCGGAGACGCCACGATACGGGGAGCGCATGCGCAAACGGGTCACCCGTAAATATCCATCGGGAAAGGAATTCTCGTTTGAGGTTAAGACGTTGAACGATCGGGGGCCAGGGGCTTCGCGCGAGGCTACGGGAGATGGCGCTCGCTGGAAAAGAACTTTGGGTCCCCGATCGGCGAGCGATCGGCGCTTCGGCGAACGATCGGGGACGCCCAAGGCCGAACGAAGGTCCGACATGGTCAAGACCTTGAGGTCATTCTGCGAGAAGGTCAAAGCCATCGATCGAGAGGTCCGGTCCGGGTCCGGTTCGTCGGCGATTACCGACGAGCGCGCGCGGGCTGAGCTCGAACCGCTCGGTTGCCGATGCGAGATCACCGGGTGTGACCCCGATGACCTTGACCTCGGCCAAAATCCTCAAGAATACTCGGACGCGTGCGTCGGCACCAACGTCCCGAGAAATACGAAAAAACCGAGAATCGTCAGACCTTGTCCTCGTAACTCGAGGAGAAGCGACCTCAAGAGAATCTTGATTTATCCGCCAAACGGCGAAAACGGACCCCCGTTGACTCTACTGAAAAATTCATCCGACATGGACTGCAAAGTCGTCGGCAATTTTAACAAGGGGTTTCGTTACAACGTTACTTATACGCAGAAATTCGTAAGCCCGAAATGGTGCCCGGTCGAGGAAGCCTCGAACGATGACGACGACGCCGACGACGCCGACGACGCCGACGACGCCGACGACGCCGACAGCGATGGATATTGCACCACCGATGAATACGGCTGAATCCGAATTTCATCGGGACCGCCCGAATTCCGCGCCGACGACGGCCTTTATTTTCCCCATTTTTTCCCCGTGTACTATCCGTCCGATCGGCTTCGTTTATTTTATCTAAACTCTAATAGCGCTGCCAAATGTCTATATAAATTTTCGTTAGAAAATATCGATTATTCGCCGAGTTTTGGAGCTTTCGGAGAAAATTTGTCTACAGGGTGTCTTATCGAAGACGATCGACTCCGGTATCTCGATCCACTCGGTTTCGGTCGTATCGAAAAATGTTTTAAACAAAAGTTTATTTGTTTCACGCGGTGCACCACTTGCTCCGAGTGAATTTTTCTCAAATGGACGCGTAGAAGACGTACGAAGGTCAATTCCGTTTTTTCGTACGGGACCGCATATTTTTGAATCCACTAATCGATGCGACTCGCGTGAGTCTACACGAGTATTGATTTTTTTTTTTACGATAATATTTTGGCTCTGTATCAAGGAAAAATGCGCTTCCATACGTTGCAGAAACAAATCGTCCCAGACAGTATGTCTGAAAGCATTTTGTCTCGAGTGTAATCCAGCAACATTTTCAAAATTATCCAAGTGGCACGTTTCAACTTCACCACCCTCTCGATCCACCAGGAACGAAGCTAACCGCTATTTTTTCCACGTTTAATTTCCACAATTCTTTCCTGACGGGGCGATCAAGTTTTTATTGTTTTTTAATCAACTGGGACGACGGAATCTCCCTCGAGGGATATCGATTATTAGATCGCGTTTATTCGACTCGACATTTTTTCTCAATGTTTTGAGACGACTTTACACTTTTCATCTACGATGTTTCCGAAGCCATTCTCCATTTGTACAATAAATACAAGCTTCTGAGACACTTTAATTTATCTCGACTCTTCTTTTTTACCTCGAATGGTTTACAAAAAAACACGGCCGTAATTATTTTTTCAAAAATATATTAAAAAAGCTTCGTTTCAAAAACGTCATAAAATTCATTATCAAGAATTCATTGAATCTAATTTTATAAAATTCCTTGGAATTAATATAAAAAGTGCAATTGAAATTAATTTTTAAACAAATCAATTCCAATGAAATGATTCTAAACAATTTCCTGAAATATTAACCAATAAATTTCAATAAAATATTTTTATTTAACTCTATGAAATAAACAAATTATCATTTCGTAAAGTTTTTTTTAAATGGATTTAACGATTTTTTTAAATAAAATTTTTTCATACAAAATTCAGCTAATTCATCGGGATAAAAAATCGTTTGATCTTTTTAATAAATATTTATGTTTGTTCTCTTTCTGTCGCATTATAAGTGGGACACCCGGTATATAACGTGGACATATAAGCCCACATGCATTGAGCCACTTCGGGTAATCAAAACGAGTCTTTCCATCGTTTATTCGTCGATAAAGTGTTTTCCATTATTCGCGATTGTTCGAGGCGAAATCGTGCTCGGGCTGGGACAGAGCGTGCGGTTGCCGGTGGCCGACATAAAATGTGCGTGAGTATTGCATCGATTTTACTCCTCGTTCAACCATGCGAGCCAGGAAAGTTGTTCAGTTTCCCTCGACTCGCGAAATCTTTCCTGCTCGGGTCAATTTTTTCTTCCTTTTTTTTCTGGCTCGTTCGACAAGACAGAACGACTTGGATTGAGAGTGGTCGACATATATATACGCGAACCGAAAGTGCTTTTGCTCCCCGTGGCAAAGCTCGATTATTCGATCGTTCCCCAATATTTTTCTCTCCGGAAATATACATATACAAATTTGTGCATATTTTTCGCTAAAAAATATGTATTTTTAACGATAAAGATAAAATGATTTTGAAATTATTTTTTTTTATGTTCGAACTTGTTTAACGAAAAACAAAATACATACATTATTTATGCAACAGTAATTATGCATTGTTTAAATTTTACTTAATTGAATTATGGAATATTTGTCTCTCAGAAAATTTATTAAAATATTTATGGATATTTTTCGTAAAAAAAAAAATTATTTTTGATCATTTGAAAAAAATTATTGTTTAATTATTTTTTAAACATTTTTAAACGAACAAAAAAGGAAATACATAAATAATTAATGCAACAGTAAGTTTTTTCATTTTCATTAATTAAATTCTGTTTTATTAATTTTTTTGGTATGAATAATTATTCATTTGGTCAATTGTATATTGATTATTTATTGATTATTTATTCAATAAAGAATAGTTTATTATTATGTTTTATTTCATAATTTGATTTATTGCTACGTATTATTTATTTACTCATCCACTGATCGATTCATTTTTATAGATTTATTTATTGTTCATTTGCGTAACTGTAAACCCAATTGCTACAAGGATTGGAAAATTGTAAAAAAAATTCATATCTGCCCCCAATTTCAGGCCCCATTCGTAGAGGCATTATCATCGCAGTTGGAAAATTGCGGTGGAGTAAGAAAACAGGAAATTCAATTCGTTCCACGTTTACGTGAAAACGGAAGCCCAGAAATGGCTTCTAACCAACCCCCGAACAAATACATATTTCAACCACCCCTCTCACTCTCTCTCTCTCTCTCTCTCTCTCTCTCTCTCTCTCTCTCTCTCTCTCTCTCTCTCTCTCGCCCCCCCCCCCCTCCCCGGGGGGGCGGGCACTCTCGGACTATTCGTTAAATTGGCTCTGCGTTTTCGTTGACAGAAAACCCCGAGGATTCTCGAGCTCATTCATCCCTTGGTTATTTTCTAGGATCACAATGTAACCCCACCCCCACCCCAGACACATGGACTTTCGGTCCATTTTCATCGTCCGTTTACATTGCCTCCCACTTTGTCGAAAAACTAATCGTTCTCTCTCTGGTATCCTACTTCGCCTCGGGACAATATTCGGATGGGTGACCGCTCAAAAGGAAATGGTTTTTTTTTTCATATTTCAACTCTGACGTTTCAAAGCTTTTAAACACTTTCGAGTCCTTGACGTAATCGATTTTTTCTTTCGCCCCAGAAACGAAGAGAGAAAAATGCATTAATTTTCCTCCAGGGAGAGAGAGAGAGAGAGAGAGAGAGAGAGAGAGGGATGGAAAAACTCACACGCGATCGGAACATTTTTACCCCCCACCCCTTTACACTTTTTCACTCGCGTACTTCGCGAACTCAAAAAGAGGGAATGAAAGCGCGAAAAAGGGTAGTTTGAGGGCGGGGGTGGGGGTAGTGCTTGAATTGATGCAAAAAAGAATTTATTTTTAATTAGACGAGGTACTCACCGGCCAGTGTACATTTCGCAGATTGGAGATCACCACGCACGATCTGATCTGAAAAACAAAAATGAAAATCTGATTAGAAAAATGGCTTGGAGAAAAAAGAAAGAAAACAAATTAATTGTCAGTTAATGTTTTGTGAGAAGGATGACGTTTAATTAAATTCAAATGTTCATTCGTCTAATATTATTTTTTTTTTCACTATTTATTATGATTTACTATTATACTAATTAATTATTACCGATTAATGCTTATTATTTACTATTACTAATTAATTATTATTTATTACGTTAACTATTTATTGTAAATTCTAATCACTGGTATCAATTTCGAAATATTTTTTCATCGACTCAAAATTTCGAAGTATTTCTTAAACATTTTTGGAAAAATTCGGAATCCATCTTTCGAATTCGCTTTTGTGAAATTTGTTTTTTGTTTTGTTTATATTGTCAAAAATGTGGAAGGATTAATTTTTAATTCAGTTAAAAAACAAAAATCGTACGAATTCGAAAAGTTGGCGTTCATCATGTTTTCAGATGGGAGAAAATTGCTGGAGTCTCTTCGAACTATTCAATTATGAAGACGGTGATTTTGCATTAATTGATCGATTTTTCTTTTTTTTTTTTGCTCGTCACGATAAACCAATGATCGAAGCTTTCAACAAAAACCCTGACTTCCGATGGACGAATTTAAAAAAAAACACACACACACATTTTACGTGCTTGGATAAAAGGCTCTCTACGACAGAGGGAGATTAAAACTTATTCAGACAAAAGAGCTACCTGTTGGATTTCGTCATCATCCTACGGGAATACACAACGTAGTCTTCCCCCCCGTAAAAATTATACCGAACGGTTTTCCCACCCCTACAATTTCTTTTTCACGTTCAGACATTTTTTTAACGATTTTTCTTTTTTTTACCGCTCCGACCGCCCGTCTATTTTATTAAAAATATTATTTATTTAAATTTTCGACTTTCAGGTAAATATATTTGGAGTTTATTATTATTTAGTTCGAGACTCGACTAAAGACGAAATACTTCATTTATTTCTTTCCATTGTTTTTTTGCCTAGAAAATAATTGTTTCTTTTTAAGGCGACGAAACTTTCGACACGATGATAAAAATGTTTGTTTTGTTTTAAAGCCTCACGTTTGCTAGTTTCAAGTGACGATTTTTTTTCAATCAAATTTAATAAGATATTTAAAAAATTATAATTCTTAATAAAGAAAAAAAAGCTTGAATCTTTCAAAATCGTCATTCGACTGATTAAAAAACAATTGAAAAATTGTACTTAAAAAAAAAAATATTAACGAAGTGAAAAATAAAAATTGAAATTCAATTTACAAAATACAATATAAATAAAACTTTGTAATAGATATTAATTTTTAGTTATTTTATTTTTTAACCAATTTTAATAAAGCAAATTAAATTCAACGTAATCTCTATTTGCCATTGAAAATAAAAAAAATTCAATTGAGAATTTCTTTACGAATAGTTTTCGTGAATATTCAGTAAAAATTGATTTTTTTTTTGTTTATTTTCGTAGTTTAGGTTGGTTTTTTGTATCTAGTTCGGGAAGTTGCGAAGACGTCACTGAAATTTTCTGAAATGAGGGACGCGATTCATTCTTAGGGAGGGCATTGTCAGTGTAACTTCAAAGAAAATGAAAATGAATGGAAAAAGTTGACAATTTTTATCATCTACATCTGGCAACGACTTTTCCACTGCGAGCTTGAACTTGGTCAAACAATGAAGGTGGGGCACTCCGCGTTGCACTCGGAAAATTTAAAAGAGAATCCTCGCTACAGTCGTCCCTTTTATTCGACGGTTTTGTTTCCTGCTTTATTTTCGTCGTCGTTTGCACCAACGTGAACCTTATTCGGAGCTTTTTTCACATTTTTGTTCTCCTCGCGAATAAAGGAACGACGTCGAGGTAAACAAAAAAACAAACATGAAAAAAAGGGAACAACGGAAAAACACGAAAACTTGGTAAAAATACACGAAATGCCATTAAATTAATGCAAAAACGTTTTACATTATTTTTCGAAGAAAATGAAAATCTAGCGAAATTGAAGAAGAAAAACGTAGCATCAGTAGTCTCACCTTGCAAAGACGAAAAAAATAGCCAAACGGTCAGGAGGAAACGCCGAATAATGATTTCGAGTCAATTATAAAATCACAATTGATAGCGGTAAACAAAAGAGTACCAAGTCTCGTACGTCGAACTACTTTGAAGCTCTCTTGGATTTGAGGCTTTATATAGGCGGTTGTAAATTTGGACACGTAGAGATATTTCGATGTTATTCGAGAGGAAAAAAATATTTGATTTACACAGCTTGGCGTGGCGGCCGATATCGATATGCGCGTAAAAGCCGCACGAATGAGTGACACCTGTGGTTTAATTTGAAAACTTATTGGGCTTGTTGATCATTCCCAAACGATTCATGCCTCGGTACGAATCAACGAATACGAGAAGGAAACGTCACTATATGCTTCGATGTATCGTTATCTTCGGTAAAAGATCGCTCTCTTTAGTCCAATAGACACGATTATTTTTTTCGATTATATCTTTTTCGATCATTTTATTTCACTTCACAGGCTGAAGCGAGCAATTAGTGATAATAAGGATAGTACCTAATATTGGGAAGAGATTTTTTTTCTTGTATTCTATAACCCAAACCACCAGACAAAAGCCCCCAAAAAACGAAATATAACCAAACGATCCCAACCCAAAACAAACCCAAAAATTAGTAATCCGTGATAGTGTGAATCGTAAAATTATTAAGAACATTTTTGTCGAATTTTGGAACCCAAAGAAATACAAGCAAACCCAAAAAGCCCAAGAATCGTGCTCCTATAAGCAATTGATAAAAAAAAACCCAAAACCCAAAGGAAACCACAAAAAAAATCCTTCTGATGCAAGCAATTAGTGATAACGAGCATATAAATAATTGGGAAGAAAAACGTTTACCTGTTGTATAACCCAAACAAACAACTTTGAACAAATGAGTAATTATATAGCTTTCAAAAACCGATATTAGTACAGTTGGTCACTGATTACAAACCACCGTTCCAATTGTATGACGTCTGTGTAACGAGTGTAGTACGTCACGCCAATGTTTATATATCCCCGAAACTATAATACAAATACGAAATAATAGATGGGAATTGAGCACCCAGATGTACTGATTTACAGGCAAACACCTTGAAGATCAAAGCAGAGAACGGCAATCATTGCCATTGCTTTCAAATAATTATCATTATTTTCCAATACTATCAAATTTTCGAAAAATTTGATTTTTTCTAATATTCCCAAATGGCCGACAATAATAATAATAATGATAATAATAATAATAATAAAGTAATAATAAAGTGATACTATTCGTTAAACGAAAAGTATGTGACCCTTGAGTTGGATTCACGTTGAAACATTCTTATTATCGCTGTTGTTGTTGTTGTTGTTGTTGTTGTTGATATTGTTATTGTTGTTATGATAATAATTATTATTTTGAATATTATTATTATTGTTGTTGTTGTTGTTGTTGGTGTTGTTGTTACGATTATGACAGAGAGGTCTATTAAACTCATTGTGAAACGGTTCACTCGAAATGGAGAACTTTGACGTGTATCAAGATTTTGGGGCGTCCCTTGAATTTCGAAGGGCAACGCGGGTGGACGAAACGAGCTCTTTCATATTAGAAGGAGCACATCGCGAGTCTGTTTTTTGCAACGGGCGAGGATTTTGCAGCGATGTCCCGAAGGGGCGTCGTAAAATGAAAAACAAAATTATGATAACGCTATACCCGCGAGTTACACGAGTCAGAAATTTCCAAGGCCAGTGACGGCCCATATCCGAATGAGAAAAAAAATTAGGCGCAATCAAGATGGCCGGGGATGGGGAAGCGGATAAATCGAAAATGTCGGGTATCCACATTCATTTTACCTTTTTTTTTTCTTCATTTTCATTGATGCTTAGCCAACCGTGAATCGTGTACGTGCCTTTAGTCACATATAACTTTCCTCTTTAATTGACGAACACTCCGATGATTATTCGATATCCTGCTCGGAGCATTCATCCGGAGAATGCCCTTTCCGTTACGTACTCCCGTACTATTCTTACTGATAAGAATTGGACGGGAGTACTTTTCCTCAACTTTTTTCATCAAAAACTTTTAGCTACAATTCATTATTATGATTATTTTATCATTCATATTATTGTTGTTGTTGTTGTTGTCGTCGTTGTTGTTGTTTCAAACCAATACTTTTCGATCGACGACCGAATTTTTTTTTATAACCGATAACTTTTTTTATTATTAGATTCTTTTCGAAATGAATTTCTGTAATTTTCCGCATGAATTCGAGCAATAATGAATTTAAAGCTGTGTCTACGCTAGGAGAGCCGAGCACGAGAGGAGCACGAGCCGAACACGGTTCGACTTTCGAGGCTGGTAACTCCCTCTTTCGACACAGCTTTAGCTCTTTTTTCACGCAAGTATATTCTAATAATATTTATTACAATGAATTATTGTAATTTTTTTCAGAATTACATCTTACATTTTTTTGGTTAAACAATGGTTAGATCGTTGTCGCAATCGTGATCGTTATCATTGTTGTCACGATACATGTAGCATGGAAATTTCCTAATGTAAATACGTAGTAAATAGGTCGATGTATATGCGCGTGTACTCGTTGCTCGGAGCTAACTCTCGGTCGTAAGTAGTGCACTCCCGAGCCGAGCTCGTACGCTCGGACGAGACGATGAGCGCGCCGTGAAATCCTCGAGGCCGTGACAAATGAAAGTCACCCTGTGCTCGGGACAATTACTTTCGCGCAAAGGACGCGTCGCCGACGAACCTGCAGGAGCATCTCGCGAGGACGCGACACAAAGCAGTTGCTATATCCCGGCTTACGTCAGCCCTCGAGGAAGGCTCTCGCTCGAGAAAGAGCGAGTTAAACTGTAAACGCTCCCCGTGAGAGTTGCATCGCCCTTCTTCCGAGTTCAGTCGAAACCGGCGAAAAACAAATAAATAAATGAATACCACAAAGGGTCAACTCGGTGAGTAGATAGAACGGGGAGAAATGAGAAGGACAATGAGTAACGTCGGGCGCAAAGGCAATTCGAAAATGGCCACGTTACCGGGATTACAAAGTTGCACGATTGAAAACGAACGAAATTCAATGTGATCAACGAGCGAACACTCGTCTTGCAAAATAGCTAACCCAAACGAACCCGAATAAACCTGGAAAAAACCTCAAATATCAGCCAAGTTCGATTCACGAGTCCATCAAACCCAAAGAAACCCGAAAAAACCCAGATGGACCTGGAGAAAGCTGAAAGATCAGGGATGTTCGATCGACGGATCTAGCTGACCCAAACAAACCGAAACGGATCTGGAAAAAACCTCAAAGATCTGCAATGTTCAATTTCCAAATCTACCTAACCCAAACAAACCCAAATAGATCTGGAAAAACCTGAAAGATCGAAGAACCAGGGAAGCTTAATTCTCAATTCTAGCTAGCCCAAACGCATCGAAACAACGAATAAACCTTTGCCTCGTGACCTTCAAGGTCACCTCTAGCGCTTCAACACCAAAAAACTCATTTTTACGACAAACACGGTCTGAGTGAAGAGACCGACAAGAATGAAATGTCCCGAGCTTCATCATTGACGGAACGGCGACACGTAAAAATGCTATAAATGGTGTCCTATACAGAAGTGTAAAGTTTCTAATATTGTTCCCCTATATACGTATGTATGTAGGTGTGTATGTATCGTGAAATGGTCACCCTGTATACATACAGGGTGACCATTTCACGACGAAAAAAAAATGTTACGGTTATTTATTTGA
Organism: Ophioninae sp. B BG-2022a; assembly: GCA_030522765.1. Classification (NCBI taxonomy): domain Eukaryota; kingdom Metazoa; phylum Arthropoda; class Insecta; order Hymenoptera; family Ichneumonidae; species Ophioninae sp. B BG-2022a. The sequence goes on from JAPYZJ010001623.1 coordinate 13,718, forward strand.
CGAAAAGGGGCCGATAGAGCGGTGCCATTTTTTTCAGGGTAATACTTTTTCGAGTTCTCAAGGTCACCGATGATTTTTCAAATGGGAACACGTTGTTGTTATTACTAAGTCGATCCAACTGATACTCGAACGAATCCAACGAGCTACGAGACAATGACCTTGAAACGATTGGACCCCTGACACTTTAACTTTGAAACGATACAACGGCTCGTCGGACTCGTCTGAACACTGGCTACAAACTCGGGACAAAAAAACCACGATCCCGGTTGGAAAAGCATCGATGACCTTGAAAACACGCAAAACACGAAATATGACCTTGATAAAGATGAATCGTTGACAGCTGCATCGAGTCTTGGAAACCAATGAAATGACTTTGAGACCTTTTTTTCGTGACTGCAATGGCAACAGAGATATTGGGCCGATCGTCTTGGACGGCCCACCCTGTATAAATACGTGTACGATGAGTGCGTGCGCAACCATTCGCGTTTCCACATAAATAATATTAGAAACTTTGTGAAACGAGTACGATAAGCGTTGGGAGATATCGGGTGGGATGAAAGGCGTAACGTTTCGCGGCCGAGAACATGAATAGCCCATTCGTCGAGGGCGTATAAGCCGACAGGACTCACAGAACTCTATAGTTTCAAAGCTCGTTTCATTATATTCCAAGCAAATCGGAATGTAACACGATATTCTAAAGGAATATCGCGCTATTTGTTCGACGCTGAAAAGGACGTTGGAATTAACTGTACGTATGCGCGTATAAACGAGAATTTATATACAGGGTGTCTCGTTGAGTGTTACAAGCCGATCACTCGAAAACCGTCCATTTTTTCGAAAAACGCTTAGATCGAACGAAGGTCGTTCAGTTTCGAGAGGGGAAAAAGTTGGCTGTGGCGATTTGACCTTGACTACAGCGGTCAAGGTCATCCGAAGGTCAACTACGAAATTTTTGCGGTAAAACCTGTTTCTCGTCGCACGTCGCACGTTCTCACAGTCTCTATAAATGAATCTCAAACTCAAACAAACCCAAACGAAAAGTCTCCAAAAATGGGCGTAAGTTTAAAAACTAAAAACCAATGTTAATGAAATCGAACGTTTAAGCTTCGAATTGACGATTAAATTGAACTTTTGTCACACACTGTACACGGTATGGGAACGTGGGAGTCCGATACTTCCGTTGCGGTCCAGAGATTGAGAAAACTGATCGTATTATTATTTTTCCTGTTACCCCCATTTTCCACGACTCGTCCAGCGAGACTCGCGCATAATACACTCTTGCCATATCTCAAAGAGCACGAACTCTGTTTCGTCCTTTCCATTCCCTACAACCCCCGCCCCCTTCCATTCCGCACCCCTTATCCGCCATTATGCCTTTTATATATTCCGCAAGGATGAAACGAACGAGAGAGAGAGAGAGAGAGAGAGAGAGAGAGAGAGAGAGTCGTTTCGAAGACAAAGGAACAGTTCTACCTCGCGGCCTTCCGCCGACGGCGAAGAGACGAAAAAATGGCGATAAAAGAAAGAAGAAAAAAAATGAAAGCAAAGAACGAAACCTAACCTCGGTAATCGTAAAAAAGAAAAAAGTCACGCGTGGGCGCAATGTTGCGGAAGAGAGGGGGTGGGGTAGGTACTGAAGTTTTCTTTTTTTTTCAAATGCAAATCGTCTCGAATTTCGTGACGATAAAAACACCATCAAGTGGACCGTATGATCCTGTCGCATCGTACCTCTCGAGGTTTCGGGCTGCGCAATATTCGAGGGGTGATAAAGGGATGAAAAAGGGATGAACGCGTGTGATGTGCAATTTACGTTTTTTACATTTTTTTACGTCCAATTTACATTTTTTATTTATTTATTTATTTTTTATTTATTCAATTTTTTATTATTTATTAGGTATTCATTTATTTGAAATAAATATTTTAAATGGATAAAAAAAAGAACGAAATAAACATAATTTATGCGTTATTTATAACGGTTCAACAATGACATGGTGCTTTTTCAGTTTTGTTATCAATATTATATGAATTTCGTTCATTTCGATATTTTGTTTATTTATTTATTTATTTATTTATTTATCCATTTATCCATTCATTCATTCATTCATTCATCTATCCATTCATTCATCCACTAATTAATTAATTTATTTATTTATTTATTCGCTCAACTATTTATTGATTAAATTCTCATTATTTATCAGAACCCTAGCGTTATTGATAAAAGTTGATAATCCTTTGTAGTTATTGAAAAATGAAAGAAAAAGGGAAAAAGGGCTTATCGGCGCTCTGTGATAATTCTATTATTGAATCACAGATGGCGATATTACATATCGCATCCACGAAATCCCGGAAGCAAGCACGGATATTTGAGATTAGATTAGGGGGATTATAGGCCACGTATTAAAGTGGGATTTTCTGCAGGAGACAAGCACGATAAAACCTTTCTGAGAATTGTACATAATGCATGCGTATCGTACTATTAATATTCATAAAAATGAGAGACGAACGAAGCTTTCTGCCTTCCTTTTTTCTCGTTTCTCTGCTCGCTTCCTATCATCCGCAATTTCGATCAAATTAATCAGATTTTTTCTCTCGAAGGCTTTATCTATCTTCGTAGAACATTTTACGAAATTAGACCAACGTATTACTTGATACTGCATTTTATAACCGCCACTCTAATATAAAGATTGAAAAATCTCGTTTTTAAAAATGATTTTTTAATTATCACAAAATTAATTGTCATCATTTTTCAATATTTTTATAATTAAAAAGTCGACTTAAAATTGACTTGGTTTTTATACTTTATACTTAAAAATAAGAGTTTTTCAACTCGTCGAGAAACAATAAAATTATTCGTCAAAAAGTAAGTTAACCAGTTAATTAAAAATTTATGAAATATTCTAGCAGAATAAGGCTCGAGAAATTTATTTTTCATTTTTTATCATCTTAGTAATTCTTATTTCTAAATCAATAATCAAGTTAATTTTAAGGAAATTTTTTTACCTATTGGAAAATAATAATAATACCTTTTGTATAATTCATAAACTGATCAATGATCGAATTTGATTGTTGACTTAGTAATAATAATATTCGAGTGATTAAAAAATAAAAAATATATTCGACAAAAACAAAATTTATAAACAATATATGAATAAATTTTTGTTTTCATGATTCCAATATTATTATTTTTGAGTCGATAATTAATGAAATATAAATGAAATAGTGAGGTAATAAAATATTGAATAATTCATTTTTTATTGAAAAATTCATGATTTTTTAACATTCTTGTACACATGTATCATGAATTCTTTCAGAGTAAAATTTAACGTTTGTCCTGACCAGAAAATTCTTCTTGGGGCTCTTTTTCTTTTTACCTCATAAAAATGACAGAGAAAATTAATGTCTTATTGCGAGGGAAATATCATTCCCTTCTAGTACGCAGAGTAAATTATACACTGAATATAAATATTCTTCTTATCGTTTATTTATTAAAAAAATTACACATAAAGTAAAAAAAAAGAAAGATCTGTATTTATTTTACGTCATTTTTCTACGTATTCCACATTTTTTCCGAAAATTTCAATAGACAAACAAAAACGGGGAAATATTCTTGAAAACCGTACAAAATTATTGTATAATAAATAATATTCTCTGTTGCAATAGTTGTTTATATATTTTATTAAATATTTATTCAATCATTTTTAACAAATTTCGAACCCTAATACAACAATTGTCAGGAATAAATAGAGAAATAAATAAACAATGAAGTAAAAGAAAAAATAAAGAAATAATATTTTTAAGACGTGTATAAACATTAAAAGGTAATAAAAAACAAATAAATGACGAAATAAAAAGGTAACAAAGAATCAATGAATAAAGGAAAGAAAATAAAAAATACGAAATTATAAAATAAAAAAGGGAAAAAAACCGTCCATTTTATCCTGTCGATAAAATCAGTCGTGAACTTTGAAAAAAAATGCATTCTGCAAAGTAGTGAGGAATTCGAGGATAGAACGAAAAGTTCAAAAATGCACTTCTGTTTCTCTTGACAAATAATAAGAGACGAGCGAAAAATCGTTAAAGCGGAAGAACGTGCATTAACGTGATGAAAAACGCGTAGTAGCCGTGCCAGCACTTCCGACTTTTCTTTTTTTTTTTACAAATTCACAAACTACGAAGTGAATTTTTTTTGTTCATTTTTTTTGTAATCACCGCTCGTCCGATCATCTTCGAGTCCTGGTAACAACACGAGAATAATGCTTTCCTTTTTTACCATTAAACATGGACCATTTTCCCGGCGTATTTGCTCCCTTTTATCTCTCCGTTATCTAGCAATTAAATTCGCTACGTGAATAATAAAAAAAACTCCTTTTCCCGCTACGCCTTTCCGTTTCGTTGAGAATTTTTTACGGTCGGTAAAAAACTCCGATCTACTGCTATTTCCCACGTTCTTCCGCAATTCAATCATCAATGGAAAATATACATTTTTTTTGTAAATTCGAAAAAAGATTTTGAAAAAAAACGACTTTGTCATCGCATCGACAGAGTGGAAAATTTATACTTTTCAGATCTGAAATTTTTTGACAAAATGGGTCCAGGGGTAGAAAAAATTTTAATGCGATTTTAAAGTGATTTTAGAAAATGTCCTAGGTGCTAGGAAAGTCTAAAAAAGTTTCACAGCATTTGTAAGACTCCGGAGAATTGCAGAAACGTTCTTTGGTAATTTCTGTAATTCCGAAAAACTTTGAAGCAAATTTATAGAGCGTCTTGAGTTCCAGAAAATTTGAAAAATATTTTAGGGCCTTTCTGGAAATCGGCAGAGGTCGACAAACTGATTTTAGAGAATTTCTGAAATTAAAAAAAAACTCCAGGCACATTTTAGGAAATTTCTAAAATTCCGAAGTATCTGAGAAATGATTTTAGATGATTTCTAAAATTTCAGAGAACGACAATAAGAATTTTAGATCATGTCTAAAATTTCGGAGGACTCCGAAAAAGGTTCCAGGTAGTTTCTAAAATGTCAAAGAGTTCAAAAAAAGACTTTAGGTCATTTATAAATGTCATGTTTGAAAATTCAAACAATGCATAAAGTTTGAAAAAACTGATCGAGCGAGCGAACTTAACGAAAAATCTGCTCGTCTCAAATCCGGAAGCAGAAAAGCAGCGTCAAAAATTTTCGCTCGTGTGACCAAACTTTTATTTTCACACGCTCCATCATTCGTAACCGAAAGAAAAAAAGAAAAAAAAATGAAACTCGTTTTTCCGACGGAGAAACGAAATTTTGTTTCTCCTGCCAGTCAAAACTCAGTATCCCAATGAAAAACGAAAAACCCTACGAGTAAACGTACGAGAAAGAAAAAAAAGAAGGAAAAATTGAAAAAAAAAAAGAAAAATGGGAAAAGCGTACGTTACATTCGTGCTTGAAAAATCGTGGGAAGGAATCATTCTCGAAATAAAGAACTCTTTCCTCGAGGCCCTTTGACTCCATTGTCCGGCTGTTGAGTTTAGTGGGTGGGCAGTCGGAAACAAAGACGTACAGGATTGGAGCTTTACCTTGGTGAGAGGTTGGATGTTTCCGGACATGAATGTGGCGTGTCAGTTTCGTGCCGCGAGAAATGACCCTCTTACCACTTCAAAAGCTCTTGCTCCGTAACGACTCTCGGCCACCGTTTTCACGCGCGCTTTCCACCCCTCTTACTCTCGAAATTCTCTTTGCCCGCATAAGTACAGGATCATCCAAAAAAAGTTATCGAATTTTTTTTTACTATTTGCAACGAAGTGTAACAGAAATTTCGAGCTGCTGATAAATGGCTGAAAATTTGATTTAATGAAAACCAAGATTTTATTTAAAAAAATTAAACAGAATTTGAATTTATGAAAAATTAAATTATTAGATTTAATTGAAGAATATTGAAAAATAGAGATTAGATAACATTTTATTATGGCGGGTTAAATGAATAAAGTGGGCTTGGGGTATATTTTTATTCGTTCATCGCCACCCCTCGTAGGATCGATTGCATCTGTGGGCTCTTCAAATTTTTATCAATTAACATTTGCATTATTTGTCATTAAATCTTCAATTAAGTCTCGATATTTTCATTTATCGTTAAATAAAATTAGTTTAATTCGTTATTTTTCATTAAATCTCATTATTATAATTTTTTATTAAACTTAATTGTTTAAAAATTTCGTTTTCATAAAATCTTTTCCCCTCCCAGCCGAAAGTAATCATCCTCTCATCATCGCCCTTCATCCGGGGTGTTTCGCGACGAACAGAAAATTGCGTCACCTCCTCTCCTCCCTTATTCCTGACGATCGTCACCGCGACGTAGACACTTTGCCTAAAATCACGTAGGGTGAAACACGAGAGAGAGAGAGAGAGAGAGGTTGCCCAAAATCTCAATTTTCGCGATGAAAAACTCGTCCGAGAATTGTCGCGTCGCTACAACCCCCTCGACCAACGTTTCATGTTCCACTCCCACTCCCAAGACTTCAGAGTGGGGGAAAAGCGAAATTTCTTACGACTTGTTCTCACTTTCCGAGGAAGGGACGGAAAATAATGACAACGTTCAGTCAGTCGTAACACGTTTCTCCCCTTTTTTTCGCGGTAACCACTTTCCGGATGGGTGTCCATACATTTTTTCTTTCCTTCTTTTTCCGTCTTTTTTTCGTCCTCCCATTTTGTATATACGTAAACGTGAGCAGGATCGTCGAGAAATGGGCTGAGGAGGGGGGGTGTTCTTGCACGCTTGGCCAAATTGACGGACACGGTTGGAATACGGTTGGAATCCGGTTCCGAGGAAGCTCCGATCGAGCATGGCTGTAGAATTCTACGGGTTAGACAAATTCTTGCTACTTTTGTGGTTGGTGTTTTTTATATACTAACGATTATTCTTATAACAATAACAATGATAATAACAGTTTTATTATTATTGTTATAATTATTATCGTGATCGTTGTCATCATTATTATTATTGTTCGGGTTCGTTTTTGTTGTTAAAAAAACTGCAACTTTGTTGTTAAAAAAACGTTTATTATTCTTATATTATTGCAATTAATCATTTGCAATAATATAAGTATGATGACAGTTTTTTTATTGCTTATGACAATATAAACATAAAAAAAACTGTGTTATTATTTCACAAAACAAACCTAAAGAAACTAACAATAATAACAAAAATAACAATCATATTAAAATCACTAAATTTCGGCAATGAACAAAAAAATGTGCAATAATAACATATTTGCAATAATAAATATTATTGTTATTGTATTTATTGTTGTAAAAATACCCAGTCGAATCATTTATTCTCACTTTTGGCGAAAACTTTTTTGTTTATTGCCGATATTTGGTGACTTTAATATGACTGTTATTTTTGTTTATTATTAACTATTATTAGTAGTTTGTTTGGGTTTGTTTGGGTTTGTTTGGGTTTGCTTGGTTTTATTTTTTAAAGCGTCGCTATGAGAATTTTCACCATTACTGTCGACATTGTTGGTCATGATTAGCATTAGTAATTCGTCGAATTGCATTCGCCTGAAATTTCTCCAGAACGGAGGGAAGTGCTATGTATACAGGTTCGTTAGAATTTGCTTGTCGTCACGGAGGTATATACAGTCCTAAGGATCGCGTATATACGAGAGATTAATAAGAGCGGGTCGACTGACGTAAGCGCGCTATATCCACTTCGACACCTCTTTTTCGACGATACTCATTCAGGTTAAAGCTCCCCCTCCCACCAGCTAATCCCAACTGAAGTTCAGAAGAAAATTAAAAAAAAAAAAGAAGAAACGTTTTTCGATTTTTCTACACCTCATGAAAATGTTTTCTTTTTTTCTTCAATTTGTATACACCTCATGTATCACTTACGTAAAAGAAATTCGTTGAAAAACCCTCATTCACTCGAAACAGGAAAAATAAAAATACCAGTTTACATGAGTACGGAAAAAAACATAAAAACGAGTTTCCAGGATATTAATAATTTACGGATAACGTTTTTCCCTGCCCACGTTCTTGCTTTATTTTACGTATCAATTTTCGTATGCAGAATCGTAATAATAATGGTAATTGAAAGTGATAATTAAATGGAACGTTAACGATATGAAGAATCGTTATTCTAAAGTATTATTATTATTACAATTATTATTATTATTATTATTGTTGGTCGACTTATTTTAATTTATAATAGTTTATTATTGTTTTTAATGAAAATATATACTTTTTTCATAACGTATGGAATGTTAATTTTCTATTTCGTTTATTATTATTTTTATTAAAATGAATTAAATGCAAAATGAGAAGGAGAATAAATGATTCAAATTGAGTAGACACAAAAGATTATGTTACCTTTTTAAAGGCTTAGTTTTGAGGTCATTGAGGTCATTCAGGTAATTTGAAAAATTGATTAAATTTTTTTCATAACTTGAAATTATGGTAATTAAAAAATCTCATATTAATTGTGATAAACCCAGCAATTCAATTCGATTCAATTTTACGTGGGTAATTTTATGAACCTAAAATTATGAAAACAGTTTTTCATTAAGTTAATTTATGAAAAACGACACAGAAGAGAATGTCATAATGATACAAATTAAAAATAAAGAGTAATAATGAACCGATCGAATAAGCGAAAGATTATTATAAATCCGGTGTAAGCCGTTCTAAAAATAACAACAATAATAATCATGAAATTACGTCACGCCTCGAGCGACTCGTCAAACACAGAAGTTAATGGACCCCACGTGGGTGCGATTGACAGCTAGCGAGTTCCATACGAATTACGTAAATCTTACAAAATCACCACCCCCCCCCCCCCCACCTCCGCACCAACAAAAAAAATTTGCATCCCCATAAAAATTTTTTTCATAAAAGTACACCCTTTTTTTCTCAAAGGGTTTTGACAATGAACAAATAACAGAAAACAGTCTTCTTTTAGGGATGGAATTATTGTTTGTTAGCCTTTGGTGCAAAAGATAATAATTGCCAACAATTATTAATTTTTGTCGTCCAGTCAAACGGGAACGGTTTGTTTGGGTTTGTTTTCGGAAAATTGCGTAATAACGAGCTCGGGCAATTATCAGCTCATGGAGTATCCGAGCGAAGGATAAATTCATGAAACATCGTTGGTAATATTATTGTTGGGTTTCGGTCAATTACTTTATCGTAGTCTCGAGTATAAACGTGGGAATGCGGGCTTTCGAGCAAAGGGTCCAAAATATGAGTGGCCCTCGCGGCTCATTGAATGCAAACGTACGTTCGATAAATAGACAACGCGGAGTAAATTGAAACTCGATTGAAGTGGATGGGGCGCGCGGCGTGGCGGGGGGGGGGGGGGGGGGGGGGGGGGGCGCACGGAGATCAATGAGGCAATTCTTTAAATGGCTCTTTGTTCGTTTGGGTTTATTATTAACGATTTATTTTTGGTTTTTATATTTATTTTTAGTTCGTTCGTTAATTTATATTTACTATAATCAACATTCTTGTTTTTTAATCTTAAATCCCTGATAATTGTTCGGGTTTGTTTGGGTTTCCAGAGCATCGTACGGCGACCAATCGGATCCCAGGGGGGAAGTGATACGGCTTTTTTGGAGGTTACCGAATGATCGAGCCGTGTGTCGGCTCTTCCGTACGAGGCGACGGATCGAAGCCGTAAGCGCTGGCCGGATCGATCGGAACTAATGGTAATCGGAGGAAGCCCCGTTCGGGGAATAACCCCGGCTGAACTTGGATCAGCCGGTCGATGACGATCCGCCGATTGCGATTCCCCGTGCTTTCCAACGGGCAACTCCTCGTACACACGACGGCCCGGTTCCGGTTGCTTTTCCAAGCTCCTTGTTCTCCACAGAGAAATCACGAATTTGAAAGCAGCGAAAGCAATCCGAACGTTTCACTCGATTACGTGCTCGGCCTGGATCGGACCCCGGAGGGTATCACGGGACAATTGTCTCGTGTTGTGCGGTTCGGACACGTTTTACCGCATCTTTCGATCATCACGACAAAACAACAAACGGATAATAGAATTGAAACGAGTCTTCCCTGTTTATTCGACTATGTGTCAGCCGATTATGATGAATTTCACTTATCTATAAAACAACCTTCATTTCACTAACTTTTTTCATCGTGAATTGACTGGAGAAATGACAGCCCTGAAATCAGCCAAAGTCCTTCCAGGTATCCTCGTGAGGTTGAATTCGCCATGAATTCAGATATCAGTTCTATTCCAGACTCTACTTCACTCCACTTCACTCTCTCAAGCCCGCACGAATACGTGCGCGAATTCGCCGGGCAAACTCCAATTCCAGAGGGGCCTCTCTCATTCCTGAATCCACCAATGCATTCGTACCCGTTTTTAACTACTAATTGGATAATTGAATCGTGGGTGGATGAGCAGTGGGAATTTCAAACCAACGAGGCGCCTAGAATAAGCCGTTTTCCGTTTAGCCAATACTCGGAACGGTGACCGCCCGATTGTTGATAACTGACGTAAATTAGCCAATCGGAAGAACCCCCGTACCTCTGAGTCTTTGGTCCAGAAGACTTAAATAAAAATAGGGGGTCCATCTATTCTGGCATGGGTTTTTCATAGTTTCCCTGTACCCTCCTGAATTGTCGATATAGCTTTGAAAAGCTGCGAAAAATTATGTTGTATTGAAAAAGGATAAATGAGGGTGATAAGAAGCCAAAAATATAAAATTTTGCGTTTTTTACATCTTTTTTTAAAAGTAATTGATAAACAATTGTGAATCATGTTTTTCTTGAGCGAAAACGAATGTCTGCATGGAAATAACTATGGCCAAGTCCTAACCTTGAACCACCAAAGTGAATGAACCTTTTTCTCAAAAACGTTAACTTCAACGTAACTGCAATAATGCATATAAATAATAAAAAAATAATCATTATAACAATGATCAAAACTCTACAAATGAATATCTTCATCCACGTAGTGAATAATTATTCACTATATGCATAAACATACTATTATAATTTTTTTACAGACTTACTATTGTTATTATTATTACACAATAATAATAATGATCAAAACTAATATTGTTCTAGTTATTAATCACGCAATAATCATTATTATTATTGAAAATAATATTCACGATTATTACAATAATAGAAACAATAATAATATTGCTTTCTTATTATAATAATTAATATTATTTTACGCGACTAGTAAGGGTGTATTCGCTCCCTCAGCCCTTAGTATTAAGCCCTTATTGGCTCACGGTGGATAAGGTTGGGAGGGGAACCTCGTGGCACGCAATTACCGTCGGATTAGCGGCGCGGTTACCGGCAACGAGAAAACTTCCTTGCTTAGTCCGATTACCAGTTAAGAGCTCAGAAATTGTAGCCCTCCCGCCCCGCCCCGACCTCATTTTCCACTTTTCACACTTCCCTTTTTTCAACCTCAACCCCGAAGGCTGGTGAATTCGACGATACTCGTGAAAAAATAATTTTACAAAATTTGATCTAGTGTGATTTTGAAAACAACAATTTTTTTATAAAAAATTATGCTATGAACGATTTTCATTTTCTTTTTTTTTTGTTTGTATGATTTTTTAATGTTTTTTTTTTATTGGATTATTTTGCAGTCTGGAAATAATTTTTTATCACGATCAAATTATCTTTTGAATAAATTTTTTACTGTAATTATTGTTTACCAGAATTTAATCTTTTTTTGAATAATTTTTTACTATATTAATCGTTTACTATTTTCTAATTTTTTGAATAATTTTTTTTATCTATAATTTTTATTGGATCCTGACAGACCTCGATAAATTCATGTCTGACAAGACACTGATAGAATCTACTGTCGGAGAGACGTACGACGACGCATTGAAATCTCCTGCGGTAGGTAAACTGCCCGCGAATCGGACGCGCTCACAAACGACATCGCAATGAAATTTGTCGATCAAGATTGACGAGCTGACTTTAAACAATCGTCGATGGAAAATTCATATTTGCAACATTTATAATTGAAAGTGACAAAATGAGCTGGAGAGTCAGCTGTAATTTTTCATTATTACTACCTATATTAAAATTGGTCCATTGATTAATCTGGTTTTAATATAAACAATATAAATGTTTCGAAATGAAAAATTCAGGAAGTAAAATTAATTTTTTAAATAATGAAATACTTAAATGCAAATAAATATTTAAATTGGGAATTTTAGAATAAGACAAATTCAAAAAACACACAATATTCAAAATAAAATTAATCGAAAAATCACAAGTTTAGTAAACAAAATAATTTGTTTAAACAAAATATTTTCCAAATAAAATAATCATTAAAAATAAAAAATTCACGTAAAAACAGGAAATATTGCGTTTTCATTTAAATGAAAAATCAAATAGCTGTTCCACAACGAAATAATAATTTTTTTTATTCGGTTTTTGTCTATTTCCCAAAGGCACATTAAAAAAAAAACTCCCTCCGTCCAAATTATTTTCCCCAGTCCTTTACCACATAAAAAATATCATCCCCACAGGCCAAATACCATTTATCTTTTCTCTACTGTCACCATCTTTCAAATTTCACGTTTTCTTTAAATTCATTTACCATTTTTGTTTATAATTGAAAAAATGTATATGTACATATGTGAATTGCACGTGCGTCCGAATGGAACCGGATGTGGAACCCTCACTTCCAGTTTGGTATGCCCATCAGTGACATAGAAGACACAATTCAGCGCATCTTGGAATGGGCATGGTGGGCGAGCACGAATGGAGGGATGGATGAAGGGCATAAGGGCGAAACAGGAACAAGGAGGGGGGGGGGGGAATGCCATATTCATCTTGCGGATTCCGGACGCGGCCCGTGCATCCCTTCTGAATTGGTATCAAATCTTCTCCGCATATATATGCATCATAAATACGCATGGGTGATCGATATATTTCGGATGTGAAAAAAAAGCATAATAATAAAAACTGATTCTGATAAATTCCCCAAGTATAATCGAATATCCAATCGATTCATTTCCGTTTTCACGAAAATTGAAAAAGAAGAAACATGAATAATTCGTTTCGTCAAAATTATTCGAACTCTCGAGTTATACTTCGATCGATGAATTTATTAATTGTATTGATGTAATCGAAGAAATATTATTTAAAAATAAATACGAATCAAATTTTTGAAAAAACAAATTTTGATTAAATTCGAAATTTTGTTTAAGTTGATGAAATATTTTCGAAAATAATTTATAATTATTGTGGTTGTCGTTACTACTGCTATTGTTGTAATATTAATAATTATTATTATTGACCTTGTGTTGAAAAGTGAAGCATTATTATTGTTTTTATAAAAAGAATTAAACATTTGGAAAATTGTCACCACATGTCAATAGTTTATCATTATTATTACAATGTTTATGAGGGATAGAAAGATTTCGAAAAATTCTCACGTGACTTCTTTAGTTCGCTGATTTTTATTGTTTTATTATTTTTTACTTTTGCGTTTGTGCTTTAACATTAAAAAAAAAAAACGAAAAAAATCAGATGACGAGAAAAAAATGTGCGTGTTTTCATCACGCGAAAAAAAATTAATTTTTTGTGTCTATCCGAGAGGAGGGTGATGAGAAACGCCGATGGGCCGATTAGCGCAACAATAGACCCAAAGAGCACGAAATCAATCGACAAAATCGATTCCTGCGAATCATAAAAATTACGACGAATGATTCAATTTTTTTTGCCTTTTTTCACCAATCGAATACATTTTTCTCACTGATTGGATTTCGAAGGGCTGGAATAAATTACACGCTGCCAGAAATTTGATGAGATTTCTTCATCAAACCCCATTTATACATGTATATATTTGATTCTCGATGTTTGTGTTATTATCCACTCATTCCTAATTACGTATAATTACAATAATTACGTAGCAACGTAATTTCGCGAGTGTGAAATAATTTTCGATCGTCCAATTTCTCTGCTTCCCTATTGATGAAAAGTTACGAGTCGACGAACCACGAGCGGGACGCGGAGGAGGGGAAAGATAATTTTGAAATTTTTGAAAATTTCTAATCAACGAATATAAATTAAAAAAATGAATATAAGTATCAAAAAATATAATTATAAATATTACAAAAATTGATGAAAATCGAATATTAATATCAGCAGATATAAAAATTTGTAATTAATTTGTAATTAATTAAAAATAAAGTTATAGTGAAATACAAAATTTCAAATGTTCAAATTTACGAAAATTATTGTAAAATAAAATTTGTAATGAATTAATTAAAAAATTGCTACGACGCATGTCTGTAGATTTTTATAGATTTCTAAAATATTTCGAGAATAGCTTGGACAAAAACGGGGGTAAAATTGATAAGGAATCCAGCGTGGTACGTAATTGTTAAAAACGAGCCAGTCCCGAAGGGCGAACGAGGAATTCGTATATGCATACAGACGCATACGAAGTTACACGTAGATCATGAATAATGCACGGGGGTTGCTCCCGGCCAGCCAGAACGGCCTGAGTAAACCGTTACCAAGCCGGAGCCATTGTTCGCCGAAAAGAAGAGCTCGCTGTCGGAGTCGGCACGCCCGTAAAGAGCACAGCCCGGAATGCGTGCCGAGATTCACCCAAGAACCTCCTAATGGGATGTTCATAAATTATTTAACATCAGCCCCTTCCAACTGATTCTCTTGACTTTTCGGAAATTTCACATGCCGAAAACATAAGCTTTTTATTTCTTTTATTGAACAATTTTCATTACCCCAAACAAACCCAAACAACAATTTGTTATTATTTCGTTTTAAATAGACAAAAATGGGCTTGAGAAAAACAGATTGAGTCACTTGTTTAAACAAATTGTACGTGGCCACATTATTTTTAAAAATTATTTGGTAACGCAAATTTTCTGAAAAAAACGGAAATATAAATTTTGATTTTTTCTATAGAAAAGATTTTGAAAAATTTCAAACTGCAAAAGATTTTACAAAATTAAAAAAAAGTCCTCGTTCATACAATATGCTCGCGAGGTTTCCAAAAATATTTACGATTTTTTAATTTAAAAAATAAACCTTTTAATTAAATTTTAATTGAGTAAAAAAAAAGTTTTATTTTATTTGATTCATCGAAAAGTCTGAAAATCGGTATTCTAAATATTCACAAACTAACGCACTGAAGAAACAATTTAGAAAATAAGTAAACAAATTGAACATGAAACAAGACCGTATTTTGCAAGATAAAATAAATTATAGCGAAATATATACTCGTGAGATCGGATGCAGGATTGGAGCCAGTATCCCATCGAATAATCTGTACTAAGAGAAGCAATTAAACTGAGACTCGATCGCAAATTCGATCTACTCTGGCAGGATTTTTTATGCACCTTTTTTGCGAGTAATTCTTCAAGCAATACGATTAAAAATGAATTATGGGGTCAGCAAACGATACAATTATTTCCCTTCCCCTATTCTCCCTCGTTCCTCGTGGTTTTCTAATTTTCATTCTACCCTCCATTGCACTTGCCATCATCCCCCCTTCTTTCTATACTTATAATCAAAATGAATGGAAAATAATAAAAACAAATAATAAGAAGAATTAAAAAAAAATCGTTTCCCTTCCGTTTTTTAAATTTCATTTTTTTTAATTCACTTTCATTTTCAGGAATGAATTAAAAAATGTATAAATTAATAAAATTTGATTTTACTCTAAAATAAAATGCAGAAAATAAAAGATAGAGGAATTATATTTATTTCTAAAAAATAACAAATTTAGATAATATTTTATTCTTTTATTTTTGTAAATGAGATAATAAACATACTTTGAAAAAAGTTTATTCTTTTATTGTATAAAAAAGAAAGGGAAAAGAAGAAAAACGAAGAGAAGGATGCCCCATTATTTTTTCAAATCTTTCTCTCCTCGAATCAAAAGAAAATCTTAAATTTTTTATTATTCTCCTCCTCGCCCCAATCTTTTTTCAAAATTTCCCCTTTACCCTTCTCCTATCCCAATCATTCAGACTTTTGTTTTTTTTTTCTATCAAAATCGGATCGTGATCAACATTTGACTTGAATAATCAAAAATAGACAATGGGGATCGTTTTCTCGTGATAAAAAAAAACCTCCCCATTTCCCCTCAATCGTCAACCCTCTCGCAACATTGCAAGAGAATTCTCGTGTTTTCTCGTGTACTTTTTGCTAGAATAATTATGCGGCAAAGCGTGCGCGACGTATTGTTAGAATGATTGAGCAAAAAATTGTAAAAACGGGGTGGGGGAGGTTTGAGGGGGTTGGAAAAAAGAAAAGGGGTTGAGGGCTTGGTTGAGGGGGTTCAAGGGGGAGGAAAGTTTCAAGGGAATCGAGGATGTGTTCGACCAACGGTATATAGGGCATAGACTCTGTTTAACACACGTAATGGGTACACAGGTGTACCTACGTGCTCTGCGATGTACATTGGCTTTCACTCAACCTGGAGCCTCCACTCGAGTGATCAAAAGCCTCGAGACCTTATAAAATAGCTCGAATGAACATTTTCTAATCCAGTCGACAATGTACTCTTTCCCTCGTTTTATCCCCCCAACCCAACCCTCTTTATTTTTTTTTCCTTCGATCGATATTAATTATTGATACTTTCAAACTAGTTTAATTAATTCCTGTCAGTTTTTATGAATTTTTCATCAATTTTGACTCTTCAGCGAATTTTTTGAAAATTCTTTTAAGGGACGATTGAAAAATCGCCAGATAACTTTTATCTGAAGAATAAGTTTGACGTTTTGAAAGCGTTTGTATAGAAAATATGTCAAACCACCATATTTATTCCTCAGATAAAAGTTAACTGATGATTGAAAAATCGGCCCTAATTCATTTTTTATAATTTTTTTATGTTGTTACTAGCTGACCCGGCAAACGTTGTTTTGCCACGAAAATAAATCTAATATATAAAGCTCTCCTGTAATAGCGTTTGTCCTCGAATTCCTTCGAAGAGGCCGAACGAATTTTAATGACGGCCTAAAAAAGATCCTCTGCGATTTGTTTGACGGGTAATATTTGACGGAGATTTCTGACACCTCGATTCAGCTCAGGCTGCAAAATGAACAACGCAATTTATCGATCGATTTTGAACTAAGCTCGCGCATCAGCTGTTTCAGATTGACGTAATAGCGTCGTGTTCACGCGCATTCAAAGTTCAAAAATTACCATTATTTATTGAAAAATTGCACTTATGAATATAAAAAATAGATAAAAACCTATTCTCAGGCCTGACAAATGTATGTACAAAATTTCATTAAAATCGATTCAGCCGTTTTCAGCCTCGGAGGAGTTCGAGGACAAACACCGTGACAGGAGAATTTTATATACAAGATATGTTGTAATTTTTTTTTTCATTTTCATATAGCGAAATCAATTGAAGAAAATAAGGAATTAATTAACATTTATAGGAAGCAATGGAAATTCATTAAAATCGATCAAAAGACATAGCGATTAATTGAAATTTGTAAAACACGATGGGGATTCGTTGAAGTTACATATTTATAAATTTTTACAAATTGTCTCCATTTCATGTAATTTTCAATTAATTACCATGATTCTTTATTGATTTTTATTGATATTCGTAAGTTTCTAAATGTTTTCATTAATTCTAGTGATTGTACATTAATTTTAATTATTGTTTCGAAATATATTTATTAATATCCATAAATTTCAATCAATCTCTCTCCCTCTCTCCCCAATTCTTGCTCCCTCTTTCTCTCTCTCTCTCTCTCTCTCTCTCTCTCTCTCTCTCTCTCTCTCTTTCTATGTCGCGCCTGTATCAATTTACACCACACAAAATGCACGAAAGTTTATGAGGTACTGCCCTCTAATACGTTCGAGCTTGATATCCCAATTAATTATCCAAACCTCTCATTATCATATTTTCTTCTAGCTGGAAGCCAATTAATTATCCAGTCCCCTCACTATCGCATTTTCTCTATTTATCACTATTAATAATTCTACCAAAATTCTGTCCAATTTTTATCTACAGTGATCCATATAATCTTTTCTTTTTAATTTTTCTTAATTAAATAAAATTAATGATTTAACTCTTGGTTACCTCTATGAGATATTTCAAAGGCAAATAAATACATAAATAAATAAATAATTAGATAAATAAATAATTTTATCGATGAACGAAACCAACGAATAATTTATCAAAGCCATAGGATTAATCAATCTTTTATGTAAATCTCACGTGTGTGATGACCAGAGGTTGTCCCTGCCCATCCATTCCATTTGTCTTTTTTCTTTTGCTTAATTATAGCACAGCTCAGTGAACCCAATGAAAAATGACCCAAAGAAAGGTATAGGTATCCTATGGAAAAATTTGCAGTCTTCACGTGAACAGTGTTAAAAACATTTTTCACTTCTGACAAACAATCGATTTCCTCACCTCAGCAAAAATTAATGTTCCACTTTATCGTTTCCAAAATTCACAACCAATGAAATTATCCGTCAATTAAAAATTTTTGTTTTTTCGAACAAAGTTTCGAATTAATTTTCTACGAAATTTTAGAATCTTCTAAAAAAATTCTGATTTTTCTAAAGACAATTCTGAATTTTCTAAAGAAAAATACTAAATTTTCTAAAATCTGTTGAGACCATGGTAAACGAAAATGATGAATTTTCATCAATCGAATTCTGAATAATTGACGACTGAATTTCCGACGTAGCAAAAAAAATTCTGTAAGCCCGGTTTGCGGGTCCAATTATTATTTATTGTATATCGTGGAAGAAAGCATGAAGCCCAAGCGGCGCGTGTATAATTAATTATCAACGATAAATCCGGGGATGGAAACGAAATAGTCGTAGCATGTTCGTGAATTGGACGGGATTCTTCATCAACGCGTGTCACGGTACAATTGGCGAGATAGCCCCATACTCTCGACGTGTTATTCATTATCCATTTGTTTCTTATCCGCTATAATTACACATCATATCCGTGGCGACTGCCCTCCAGTCGCGTGACATTTTTTTTTCCGTTTCCTCTCGTTTATATGAATCGAAAATGACGAATTGATTGTGACGACTCGCCGAAGCGAGTGAAATGAAAATTAACGTTGGAGCGATTGGAAACAAAAAAAAAACAATGAAAAAACGAAGAAAAAAAGTCGTTAATTGCAGAACGTACGATTGAATCGCCGGACCGAACGAATGCAAACAGCATCACGGAATAATTCTCGTAGTACGAGCTAATTTTTTCTCCCTTTGTTAAAAAAAAAAAGATTAAATCCGAAAAGGAAAAAAAGGAGTCTTGTATTCTTTTGTAAAATATTCTGCTGCATGGTTGGGTTTGAACGATTTTTATATTGTTTGTTTATTATTTATTTGTATTTTATTTATTATTTATTCATATTTTGTTTGTTATTTATTTACAATTCTTCACTTTTAATTTTCGAACATTCTGACAGTTCTCTATTTTATTTTTGAATTTGCTTGTAAAAGTGAGAAAAAAGCGTTTTCGCACAGATTTTTTTGAGAATTCGATCAGCCCATTTTCGTATTCTCAAAAAATCTCTTCCAAAGAGTTATTGTGAAATTTAATTATTAATAAAAAAATACTTTTTGATCGTTACAAAAAATGTTGAATCAACGTTACGCGTTAAAAGATTTTAAAAATATGATTAACCAGTTTTTAAACAGATTTTTTAAAATGTTTCAAGAATACAAGAAAATCCATTCGCTATTGATTTTATCATGAGTCGTCCCAGTTAAAAAAATGGACGATTAATTAAAAGTCAAAGCTTAATCATAAATTAATACAAAAAAAAACTAAGAATTCATTTTTTTGTAATGTCCTACCTTATACCAGGAGATGGCTGTTTCCAGGCTCACGACGGAAAACACCTTCCTCTTTCTCCCTATTCTTCTTGGTTCGTTTAATTCGAAATAAAATCAGAATTTTAGGGGAAAACGAATTTTTTAAATAAAACTCAAAAATTTTCTCGTCAGGGAAATTTGTAAAAAAAAAAGATATTTCGAATTTTGGAAAATTCGAAGTTGGCGGTGACAGGAAAGGGTTGAAAAAACCTTTTTTCTCTCTGGGCCCCTTCAAGACTCGATCTCCCCACTTACAACTTTTTCCCCATGTATATTTTTATTCTTATGAAAATTTTTGTATTTTTGATTTTTCGTCGAGTGGAGGGAAGGCCGATTCCGTGCAACAGACAGAAGCAGACTGAAGCTCCGCGTGCTCTCGACCTGTACATAGACCGGCACCCTCGTTACGTCACGAAATCACCTGACCAATAAGCGTCGAAGCTCGTCGAGAGAGGGTGGCCGAGGGAAAAAGGAAAATGGAAGGGGGGGGGGGGGGGGGGGGCGGGGCGGGCGGGGCTTTTCCCCCCCCCCCTCGCCGCCCCCCCCCAAGAGGGCCCCCCCGACGTGTGCCGAGGGGGCTTTTGGTACCTCGTCAATGGAGCTTCAATAAACGCTGAAAAAAACCAGCGAATTTGATTTTCTCCATTTGTTAATTTTATTTTTTTCCACCTCACCTTTGTTCCCATTTCTCAAGTTTTGTTATTCTTTGTTATTTTTGGAACTTCGTTATTTATATTTACTTTTTATTTACTATTATTATTATTTTTATTTTTATTTTCTTCCTAGTAGTAGTATTTGTTTTTAATGTCATTAAATTTCTCATTAATTTTTATTTTATTTAATTATTCCACTATTGTTTGTTGTTTTTCTTATATGTTGCTTGTATCGTTGTTTATTTATTTTTTATTGTTTTTGGAAGTTTTCGTTACGTTTTGAATTGATTTCATTGTAGATATTTGTTCGTTGTTTCATTTTTTATTTTTCTTCGTTTTTTTTTGTTTTTCCCAATTATTTTATTATTTTTCTTTGCAATTGCGCTGATAACTGTTAGTCACATTTTAAATATCATTTTATAGTTAAACATTTCGTTTTATTATTATTGTCATGTTTTTTCAATATTTCAGTGATTTCGCTCGCTGCACAATGAGTGACACAATTTATAATTGAATTACGATAGCATGCTGTGTTCAATAATAATGACAAATGAGGATGTGCAAATTTTAATTAATTGTTTTATTGATTTTCAGTCAATTAACGCAATTGCTCGACTTTGTCAAATTCACGGTCTATCAAATTTTTAATTTTGTTATCAATACTCCAACCGCAATATTTTCCGGAATGGAAAAATGGTTAGAAATCCAATAATCGATCTACGATCGATCTACGCCCTGATCGCATTTTTTTCTCATCCTAATCAACTCTCCGCATTTTATATTCGCGTTCAAACATTTCGTAAATAATTAATTCGAAAGCTCGCGCGACACGTGCGATGAAGTTTGCATTGATATGTAAAAAAAATAATAATAATAAATTAAATAATGAAAAAGTTCTCTCGGGGCGAATGACAAACCGAAACGGACGGGGTGAGAAGAAGAAGGGGGGGGGGGGGAACTCAAATACACTACGAAAATTGCCTCTCTTCGGAAAAAAATTAATTCATGAAATTTCCATCCGTAATGAAGAAAATCAAATTTCGATCGAGTTTGACCCCATTTTCCGGAATATTGGAGCTCCATCTCGCGGCTAATTATTCGTTAATTACACATTTGTTGGTGATTAACTATTTTCGAAAATTCGTAAACTTCGTTGTTCTTGGTTATCGGAAAATCAAAAATTGTTCTCCTAAATTGAATTTTTTTTTTATAAAAGGAAATATTATATATATTTTTTAACAAGAATAATACAACAAATTATGTTTAGAAATTTTCAAAAACGCGAAAAAAAAATTGCTCCGTTGGATTTCTGTAAAAAATAAAAAACTTAGTTTTTTTAATTGAAAACAAAAATTAATAAAATAATAATCTTAATAAAATAATCATAAATAATAATATTATCAACCTAATCAGAAATCAGGTACAGGAAAATTTCTCTAAAATCATGAAAAAAAAAAATTGCAAATTTTATCTGCCACGGGAAAATCCAAAACGTCCGCGAGACTTTGGGGAAACTTTCTGGGTCATTTCGAGAGAGTCACGATCACGATCAACTCACGCGAATCACGTTCGTCACACCGCTCAAATCAGAAGAAACCACGTGAGCATTTTTTTTTTCATTTTGGGCGTTAGTTTTCAACAAATATGCCACGGAGTGGAAAATTATGGCAAACTCGAATAGAAGAGGATGGAAAGAAGGGAGGGGTGGGAGGTAAAAAAATAGGAAATTGGGTGGCCGAAAACAGGGGATGTGTCCCCTCGACGCTGACAAAGCTTCGCCACTGATTCTGTTTGTACGAGCCACGATCTTTACCCTTCCGATGTATAGGGTGATTCACAAGAAAATTGTGCATTTTATTATACCGAAAATATTTTTTTCATATAAAAATATAAAAGAATATCGCGGTTTCAAAAAATCGACTTTTCTTTCGAAGTTTTGATTTTTTGGACATTGTATATTGTATTATATGTGAATTGTAAAAGTGAAGAAAATTTTTCGAAAATTGATCAATTTGTATTAATATCTTTGATGATATAAATATTGTTATATTTTATAAAAATTTGATTATAATTAAATGAAATGAGGATTACGAAATCATTTTGAAAAATCCATCACAGGTTAATAGCAATATAAAAATCGAATACATTGATATTAATTTAATAAAGACATTATTATGTTTTCCTAAATCGAACAAACAATACATCCCCCAAATTCGTCTCTCTATTTGAATATAGGCTTTTAAAAAAGTGTTTTCTCAAAGCCTTCAGTTTTGAATCACCTTGTAGTGTTCGGGACGATTCTACACCCACGAATAATGAATTTGTCCGCCAACAGGGGATTGTTGTTCCTTGAATTAACAGAGATCTTCGAGGTTAGGGTTGAAAATTCCTGAATGTGTCAAAATGAAATTTTGAAAAAAATTTGATGAAAATTATATAATATTGGACGAATAAAAGTGCTGATTCGTTTTAACCTTGAATCGTCGAGTTGCAACTGATGATCAATTGTGCCCTGTGAGAAAAGAACTGGACAATGGATACTTTTTTTCTTCACGCCCCCGCTATCGGTCTTTGCGATGCAAGGTCGAACAAAGGACACGGTTTCACAGAAACCTGATTTTTACTCCCTTTATTTCCGCGTACTTTCCACTTGCAACAATCTTCGTTCTGAAACAGATCAGATATAGTTGGCTGCCCACGCGCAGCTTCGAGACTCGTTCCACTTCGAAGTATATCATATACAGGGTGTTCCAATCGAGTCTTTGCACCGAAATATCTCGATAAATATACACTTTACAAAAAAAGGTTTCAAACAAAAGTTTCACCGTTTCAAAAATTCAAAATGATGATCTAAATCGTTTTCCGTATCCTCTTCATTTTCAAGCTCATTTCAAGGTCAACTTTACTTTTTGGAAGGTAACGAAAATTTTTTTTTCGAATAACTCTTGCACGTGATAAACTCTACAACTTTGGTTTGAAACTTTTCTGCCTTCGAGCTCAAGTTTTCGAGATAATTCTTATGTTCTCTCCAATTTTGTTGTTTCGAATCACGAGTGTGTTTTTTTTTTTTCATTTTCTTTGTGAACCGTGTTCTCGAATGACTCGTGGGAAAACCTGCCCGTCCGATAAATTTGTTTTTTTTCTGGATTTTTATCGAGCCTTATCAACGTAATGGTGGCCACGTGGGCCAGCTAGAAAACTCTGGCACGTGCGTGACACGGAAAGAAAAAGTCGGACACGAGCTCCAAACGCATCTCAGTATAAAGTCCTAATACACCTGATCAGAGTCTGCTAAGGAAGAAAATTACGTTAGTTTCACGGTCGATCTACCTCGACGTCTCGGGTCGTTGACGAACAGTTTTGCAGCTAAGGAAAAATGTTCCCATTGGGATTTCCCGGGACCGTGGAAAAATACCGAGGTACTTCTCTCTCTCTCTCTCTCTCTCTCTCTCTCTCTCTTCACATTACTCAGCTCGGTTTATTCCTCCCTCGTACTTAATTTTCACCTTGGGTGCATCATTCCGTCACCTACGTCCCCTGATAATATACATTTAGCAAATTTAAAACGCTCCTTTCGGAATACGAAAATTTAACAAATCAAGCACGTAAAATTTTACGTGTCTAAACCCAGAATAGCAGTAGTTATATTAATAATAATAACAATGTTTATATATATATGAAAATAATGTGTTTGTTAATAATATAAACATCTTTATATATATATATATTTTTTTAAAGAATATCGATTATCATAATTAATAATAATAACAGTAATAATATATTTTAATGATCAAACTATTCTACATGAATAATAAAATTACGATACTTCGCAAAATCATATTGACATTGTAATATTTAGAAATACTTTTTAAATAAGTTGAAATTTGCTTGTATGTAAATAATACTGCGAAACATTGAATTTTTCATATGTTATTTTGACCATTTTTGTATTTTTACATTACGTTTATACAGTTTTACATATACATTTAAAAACAAATTGTTTTTAACACTTTGTTTTTATGTTTTGTTTTTTATTTTTTTTATATTTATTTATTCATGTCATCTATAGATAATGTATAAATCATTGAGGCAAGATTGACACGTAAACAAGCCATTTTACGAAGACCATACCGATGTCAACACGAAACAAGGAAATCCTTTGATAGATCTCGAGGATTTGGACCAATTGATTGGAGGAACGAGTCAAGATTGGCCCAAGGGCTTTTCATCCGCGTCGATCAGGAGAACCCTCGAAGCTTCCTCACTCTAAAACTCTCAGAAGGGTCTTGGCGAAATTAAGGGACAAGATACACAGAGAAATGTGACTCGAATGTTCGATCGGGCGTCGATCGAGAGGTCGGAAGCGAGGCAAATCAATCAGGACATTACGGTTTCAAAACCGATGAAGCGTTCACCCACGATTCCGATCAATTTCCAGTGACTTCGAAGCGCGACTTCCTGCAGAACGAAGGGTCGATGGGGGATTTACTCATCATTAAAAGCTTCCATTTCTATAAGGAAACCTTCTTCAAACGAACGAAAGTTTTTTTGTATCTCATAATACAAAGTAGTTTTTTTTTTCAATAAAAATTAATAAATGATTTTCGAAATATTTTTTATTTTATAATCCAACATCTTCTGTACGAATAAATATGTTGTTGTTTTTAATTTTTGAAATATTTTCAATTTAATAATCCAAAATTTTTGTATGGAAAAAAGACAATGAAACAATTGTTTTCGAACTATTTGTAAATCTATAATCCAGCACCTTTTGAAACTCGATATTTAATAGCCGTTGAAAAATCAGTGTCTGATTAATCAGCTTTTTTCATTTGGGGCGATGTAAAAATTAATAAAGGGTTTAAAAGATGAAACGAAATGTTTGTATTGGTGTTTTTTTTTTTTTTTTTGATAAGTTTGACACTTTTTTCGACCCTTTATTTCGAGTGGGACGACGCCCCGAATCGAAGGAGAACACCAAATGTGATTGAAAACTCGATCACGTTTTCGAGAGCAACAGATTCTGTACATCGGCCAACAAGTGGTTGCTGCCTGCTCCCCTTCGATCAGCATATCCACCTATAGTTATTCACCGGTCGTGCTCCGCCAAATTTGTCACATCGAATCGTGAAATCTTGGAAATTTCCGGAGTGAAACCTTGAAACGAATTTCGAGACGGTTTCGTTGCTCGCTTCATAGAAAGGATAATAGTTGGTCAAAAAAAAAATCGATTTATGACACAATTAAATGCGATAAATCCAGGTCCCATCGAACGATTAATTCCAGCACAAATAAACATTGAAAAAAAAAAAAAAAGTTGATCGGACTCTGGATGCTTCGAAAGGATGGAAGTAACGGACCGACCGATCGTCAAGATTCGCACTTGGGTGGCCAATGTCGTACACTCAAGTCGATTACTTCCTCGACTCCGAACGAGCGAGACGCGTCAGTAGTTTAGGCCAGTGTGTGGTCAGGCGCCCGAAAAGTAACGAGCGATAAACGATCCTACTCAACGACGGCGATTCTAACCTACGAACGATCGATACTTGAACGGTAAAGAAACTCTTTAAATATCGTTAGTGAACAATTAACGTTGAAATAAATATTTATGGGCTTAAATAAATAAATGAAAATGAAAATTGAAGAATATTTGAATTAACATTTATTGGGCTAATTGATTTTTACTGCTTCAATATTTTTATTGATTTGTACAGTTTGTTTGGGTTTGTTTGGGTTTGTTTGGGTTTTCTACTTTTATTTATTTTGAGAGCTTTGAGGTTTTTTGTTCCTCAATTCAATATCGAATGAACGTTTTTCAACTTTTGCCCGTAATTCCGTCAAATGGCTTTCAATACGTTTGCTGAGATATTTTGAAAAGGTGGATAAGTGAAAATTGCCTTCCACCTGTCAGACTCTTGACAAAGGAAATTCGGAAAGTTGGTCGATCCTCTCGAAGAGAAGCTCAAGGTGGTCTCGAAATATGCGAGCTCGTACGAAATGTATCCTGAACGCGATTCAAAAGCAACAATGAAGCCTGTTGTGTGCCGAACGATAGGTACATACATCGAGACGACGAAACGATACGTCGACGAGTGAAACCCAAACAAACCCTTTCGCGAGATGCGTAAAACTCCGTTCTCCAAGTTTGCCAAACAAACCGGTGGAATATTTCGAGTGGGAAAAGTCGAGTTGGAGGGCTGTATTATCGCGTCAGCCGGGGATACGAGAATATTTAAACTAGTCCAACGCATTATTCGTGGCTACGTTCGTCATTCGTGACAAAAGAGGATCTACGGACTCTGTGGAATAATCCAAAGGAGGAGCCAAGAGGAGCTCCTCCCTTCGCTCGTCGAGAAGCTCATCAGTCCGCATGAAAATCATCTCGAAAGATTTTTAGGTTCGATCGGAACTCTCTCGAATTCCGCCATTTTTCAATCGAGCCGAGAATTTTTAAAAATGCAAACAAACCCAAACAAAGGAACCTTCCGAATTCCGCGATTCTTTAACTGGCGAGCTCGGAAATCGAAACACGGAATTCTATGAAGCACGTTTATGAGGCACGTTTCAAGCACCCAAGCACAATGTGCATTCGTCGAGAGAAACGGAGGAACAAAAGCCAAGTAAGTATTCGAAATTAGCGTAGGATACAAGTATCAAGTTCATAGCGCCTCGAATACAAATTACACGATTATTATTGAGGTTAGGTGTGAAAAGTGTTTGCGAAGAGTCGGCTGAAAATTGGAGGTTGCAAGGCGTCACGTTCGAGTCGTAACGGTCGAGCGAGCGAGCGAGCGTTCGCCATAAATCATGCAAATCGGATAAACCGCATTCGTTCCCGTTCATGTCCCGCCGTTTGTGTCCGACGAAGCCAAATGAAATCCATAGACTACGGATGCGTCTTTTCGGAAACGCAATTCCAATTCTTATTTCAAACGATAAAAACAAGTGGACGGCGGAAGTGGTCTCCCGTCGAAATTTCCAAATTTCTCAAACAAAAGCAACAGAATCCTCTTTTACATTTTTACTGACCGTAAATAAGGGCTTAGTTACCGACGGTAGACAATGCTAAGTTACCGACGCTCGGTAAGCCCGTTTAACCCACAGCGGGCGTTTCGGCTGATTCAACAGGCTCGATATATATACATGCACACGTACTTTCTACGTTGCGAGACTGTTTCGACTTGTTCAACTTGTTTCGACTTGTTCGCCGACGCTGTTTTCACTGATCCATCGATGCGAAGGAAACTAAAATGTACGCGAAATTTAAAGAAATATCGTCGAAGAAGAATCGAAACGAATTACAACGATTCGTAGAAAATGCAGCAGCCGACGAGGTGAGCTTGACACTTGAAATTTTTCATTCAACGTTTTCGAAATCTTCGTCGACCGGTACAGTTTTGAGGTTCAATCCGTATTTCGGCATTGAATCGCTTTTGTTTATTCCAAATGGCCCGCCTCGATATTCTCTTATCGTTTTATTATAAATTCTTTCCCACGATTTCAACAAATCCATTTCTCAGTCAATTCGTTTAACCGAAAAACCTTACAAAACAATTTGCACGATTAAAAAGAATACGTTACTTCTGTTCGGTCCTTTGAACAATAATTCAAAATCAATTCAATTCGATACTCCAAATTATTCAATATAATTATAACTTCATAATCACTGCGTAATGAATTCAATAATTGCCTCGTTAATTGTTTCGCGTAGAATCGAACTAAACAATTGTTCCATGAAATGACAGTTTGAAAATGTAATCAGCTATCGGCAATGATGATCGCAAGGATCGGCAACCGCGACGCGCCGAGAATGCTCGACGAGCTTCTCCAGGGGTTCGGCGACGACGAGGCTTCCCGGACCAAACGTCGCAAAATCGTCGAAGCGATACTGGAAGCGCTGCGCCGCGCGGATGTACCCGCGTCGCGCGCCGAGAGCATCGTCGATAGCGTAGCGCGCCATTTCCCCTCCTACTCCAAGCCGAATCTTGTAAGGCTTACCGAGTTTTGCCAAGACAGAATTCGCCTCAACGACGACGATTTCATGAGGTAACATTTTGCTTGGGTTCGTTTCGGGATTGTTCGTGAGAACTTTTTTCACCCTGAAAAAAGGGTTTATTAAAATCGAACGAAGAAAAAAAAGTGCGAGACGGAAGTAACTTACTTTCTTCAGAGGGAAATCATTCCGAAATGAAAAAAAATATCTTCCCATTCCTAAAACCGAATTTGACCTCGATATGACCTTGATGATGTTCCCGATTATCATGACCTCGACGTTGAAGTTGACCTTGAAATGACCTTGACGCCGACGAATCCTGTGTTACGTATAGTCCGAAATGAAAGCGTAATAACGCCTAACAATGGAATTGGAAATTTGTTTGACGTTTCGATGAGTCAGCTGGAAGGACGTGTTGCCGCTGATCCTTCAGGTCCTCGAGGAAGAGAAGTACATCAACTACAAGGGGAACGAGGTTTCCGGCGCTGAGTACAAGTCCCTAATCGTCACATCGATTTGCAACAACCCCTGGCAACCGGCAATTTTAACGTCTCTCGCTAAAATGTTCGGGTACGATTCGCGAAAACTTTTGATGGCGCGCTCCCGCCTTTCATTCTCGACTTATTTATTATGAAAATACACTTATTCCTGAAAATATAGGGAAATATCTTTGGAAAAGGGCGACCACGAGATTGCGATTAGGGCACTCTGCGATAAGCTCCGCGACGTGGAACTTGACGAGATTCCACCGTTGGTACATCAACTCCTCAGACTCGCAACGAATCACGATTGCAGACTACTATTGGGAACTTTGCAAAAGTATTTCGCTGCCAAATACGAGGCAGTCGGGGACAGCCAGATGGATAGTCTGGAAGAGATCGGTAATCATTGGTGAATCCACGAAAAGCCAGGAATTGACTCCTGAAAAAAATTAAACACTCAATAACCATTGTTTATTTTTAAAAATTGATTTTCAATTAATATCTTCAATTTTTTAATTTATGTTTTTTCTGTTATTAATTTTTAATGAATATTGTGAGTTAGTTAAATAGTCGAACCAATTCCATGAATTTCAATTATTTTATTCAATGAAATCATTAACAATTAGAATGATATATATTCAATTAATTTTTGTTTAAACTAAGTTAATGAAATAGTAAAAGATCTGTTTGGGTTAATTGATAAATAAATTAAAGACACTTCACTTAATTATTGAAATGTCGATTTCATTAATTATTTGGAATTCAGATTTATTTTGAAAAAAATTATTAAATCAATTACACTAATCGAATTATTATTTTTTAATTGACATATCGATAAACATTGAAAAACATAATTTTTCAGGTGTAATGAGCCTGAAAGAGATACAAGCGACCGAAAGCACGGTTCTGTATCACATTTATCAAGCTGCCCAGTTGGATCACACGAGGCTCAAGGATTTCGTCGTTTCCCTCAGGAAAGTTACGAACGCCCCCGAATACATTCTCGACCCGTTTCTCATGGCTGTGTTGCTCTCGGTGTCGAATGTTTACGAGGATCAGGTAAAACTCCAAAAATTCTCCAAAAATTGAACGAAAAAAATGAATTTCCTTCGAAGAAAACATCAATAAATACGAAAACAAGTAAAAAACGATTTTAAAAAATCATTCTACATTCGAATCTTTAAAAAGAATATGAACGATTTAAAAATAGAATTTAACTTTTTATTTATCATTTTTTGAGTGAATTTTTAAGTTTTTGGATCTAGGATCGACAATACACGCTCGTTTGGGTTTGTTTGGGTTTCACGATTGTGAATCGATGGTTTTTCGTGACAGATCTTCGAGATCCTGAAACAGGCGATGTGCCGAAAAATCCAGGACGACGAGAAGCGGAAAAGCAGCGCTTGGCTGAAAAAAGTTTTATCGGACGATTGGAGGGTCGTCGAGGTCGTCGAGCGTGTGATTTCTAACAGGTGACCAAGAAGACGGAGTTTCTGTGTTTGGGTTTGCTTGTTTGGGATTATACGGATCAAGGATAATCGATGATAGTCCACGTGGAACAGCGTCAAAGTTTCGCTTCGTTTTTCATTCTCCCTTAATCTCTTCAGCAACAAGGATCGTCATCTGATCCTGAAGGGCTTGGTGGACTTTGCGTTCGTCCTGATGGACAGTCGAATGAAAGACGACGAGCATCAGTTGTGCGACATCGGTATAAGAATCGTTCAAAAGTTGATTCGCAGACGACACGAGATCGGACCTATCGTGTTGCAAAAATTGACCGATAGGATCGTGAGCGGCGGCTCCGCGATTTCACAGTATACGGGTAAGCAATTCGCTCGAAGAATAAACAAACCCAAACGACATTTCAATCGTATCGCTTCGGCGTGGCAAAAGAATTTTTCTCAATAAATAAAGAAAAAAACCGTTGAAAAAACGTTAAAAAAAACCGTTAGCGAATTCGCTTTTCGGCTAAAAAAATATTTTAATATTTTATATTACAAAAAAGTGATTTCGTTGCAGAATGCCTGTCGTACATATGTCGAAAATTGATAATCATCATACTGGATTCCCAAGCATGGGTGATAATCCTCCTCGAACAGTTGATGGCGATCCCAGGGGATGCCGCGAAGCAAGTACTTCACGCTATATTACCGCTGATGCGTGTCTCCGCCCACATAAGGGATACCCTCGTTCTCATACTTCGAAAAGCCCTGTATCGCAGAGGCACGCATACTCGTCAAATGGCCGTTGTTGGATTTCTTCAGCTTTTGAAAAACCTGAAAATCAACGATTTGAGCGCTCTGAGCCAATCCGGCCAAAGTTCCAGCGCTTCCAGTTCGACGTCGATCTTCACTCAAGCTACGCTTGAGAGACGACCACAAACGACAGCTTCCAGTGCTCGTTGCAACGCTACCCTCTGCCACGAAGTACTGAGCATACTCAAACGCTGCTTCACTCACGAACTCGAAGTTCGCACTCATCTCTACCAAGGTAACATTGGGATTGATTTAAAGTACCCAGTTATATCGATGCAGACCAGTCGTGTAGCGAAAAATGTCGAAACGATGATTTTCCGAAATCTCTTCTATGTATATGAGTTAACATTCATAGTAATTATGTACTTTAGTGGCTTTTTCATGATCTCAAATATATGAGTTACAATTCATAGCAATGAACACTCAGTCTGGTGACTTTCCCGAAAAATGCGTATGTCTTTTTTTTTCGTGTCATTTTCTCATTGATTGGCTTATTAATAATGATATTCAGTAGGGAAAAGCTGAATTCCTCTTTCCCATAAAAAGTTATGGGGTTTATCATATATTCGCTAAAATATCTGATAAAATAGGCAGTCAATTTTCTGAAAAATGACTCGATATTCGTATATCCCGGACGTAAATAAGGTCGATAAGTGCCATTGA
Source organism: Ophioninae sp. B BG-2022a (assembly GCA_030522765.1). Lineage (NCBI taxonomy): Eukaryota > Metazoa > Arthropoda > Insecta > Hymenoptera > Ichneumonidae > Ophioninae sp. B BG-2022a. Next base: position 45,565 of record JAPYZJ010001623.1, read on the forward strand.
AATTTCAACGGAATAACAAAATATACTAAAATATAAAATATTTTTTTAAATCATGTCTAATTAAATATTGAAACAATGTTTAAATAAATAATTAAAATATTTTGAAATATTTTGAAACATTTAAAAAATGGTGACCAAGTTCGAGTCGTTCTCAGGTTTGTACGACGCGATCGTGATGAATCCGGAATTGTCGGAGTACGTGATGGACATGCTGATGAGCCACTTCAACATTTACTACGAGACTGATCCGGACGTAAAACCGCCATTGAAGTTCCACATCTGTTCGGACGTTCAAGGTCCCGAAGCGGTTCTTCAAGAACCGATCGGTGAATTGATTTTCGTCATGCAACGGATATACATCAAAACGGCGTCCCGGAATTCACCGCTTTTGGACAAAGTCGCGATGATCCTGGAATCCCTTTGCAAAAGGATAACCCAAACGGAACTCGAACATTTGAACTTGGTCAATATGGCGTTTTCGAATCCAAAAAAATGAAAAAGAAAAAACGAAGAATAATAATGAAAAAAAAAATAAACGTAATTTTTCTTTTTTTTTACCAAAGGACGAAAACACCGATTTGCTGGACAACGTACCCAAGTCCCAGCAAAAGTTCCACAGCCTGAAACTCATGATGACCGTTTGCGAAGCGCTGATCGCTTATAGGATTGCCGGTTGGTCAACCAAGAGCGTCAATGTCGCTCAGAACATCAACAGCCTCTTCAAAACGTACAACGAACTCGTCGAATTCACCAAAGTAAATATTTTGTCCAAAATCGGTCAAAACGTTTTTGGTGCAAAATATATATCATATATGTTGAAAATGATAATAAGAGCGTTGGATATGTTTTATTCCACGATAACGTTCAAGCTTGTCCCAGGGAGCGGGATAGTGTTTTACGATTTACAATTCAATATTGAAAGTAATTGTTTTTAATTTTGTCTAAAATAAATGAATCTTTGATAAAAATTACATGAAGAAATAAAAATAATAAATAAATCTAAACAATATTAGATAAATAATATCCAAAATTCGATATTTTTCGTTTCAGATTTTTGTGTCGAACAATTGTTGAAAAATTGGATAAATAAATAAAAATAATAAATAAATCCAAATAAAATTACACAAATGATAGGCAAAAATCCATATGGTTCATTTGCATCTTTGTTTTGAACTATTTTTGAAAAATCGTTTTGAAAAATTGGATAAATAATAATCCAAAATTCGATACTTTTCATTTCGGATTTTTGTTTTGACTCGTTTCATGGATTAATTTATTTTCAGAGGATCGCAAAACCGAAGAAAGGCAAGCCGAAGAAGGACAAAGACGCGAACGACACGACCTTGAACAAAAGACCGGGTCGTCCAGCAGCCATCAAACTTCCAGGCACCATAATGAATCTGGAGACGATCCACAAAATGCTCTGCCTTCTCTACGAGTCAGTAAATCCATTGAAATGTTCGCTGGAAAATTTCCCAATCAATGGACGATGTCGTAAAACGAGTTGTTTTTTATTTCGTCTCGCGTAGGCCTTCGGTACCTTGGACGACGAAGGAGCAAGCGGCGCTTTTGAAGAAACGCTCGGAATTCCATCATTACGCTCTCCAGACAACTATACAGCTGATTCAAAATGCGAAAACGTTGAAGAACGCGGACTTACTGAGACACAGGGACGTGTACATCAAAGACTATGTCGACATTGGACAGTGAGTTGGACGAGACTGCTATGTTTTTTTCGTAGTTACGTTTTAGTCCAACGTTATATTCGGGATTGGGATGGTTTTTTTTGGGTTTGGGATGTTATTACTTCGGCGACCACATTTTCTCAATGACTGGATCAATACATTTTCTCGAGTTTCCTGCTGACGCGATCAGAAGAATCGACATAATTCGCACCAGTCTTAATTCCCAGGCTCATCTACAAGCAAATAATATGCGATTTGGAGGAGATCCGTAATTTCGACGAGCAGACGGGGGTTCTCGGCTTGGAGTGCTTCAAAGAACTCTGCGACCTGATGTGCGCGTCGTTCAGCTCGGATCTCCCGAAGTTTCTGGCCGGCACGTGTGAGAATTCTTGAATCCATTTTTTCTAAATTTTACATTTATCACGAATTATTTTCCCAATTTTCATTCCATTATTTCTTGATCCTTTTTTTTTGTCCCTTCAAGGTCAAGTCGAAGCGTCGCACGGACTCCCGGCCCAAATACAAGCGCTGACGAAAAGCCTCGAAGTTCTCGTAATCTCGTACTTCGAGGAGGAAAAGGACGACCAAGTTTTGCCCAAAAGTATACCCATAATCGTCTTGGACATAATGTCGATACTTTTGCGAAAAGTCGATCACGAAAATTGCGGTGCCAACGAGGTATTCGATTGGCTGAAAAATTTGGCCGAGACGAGACAAGTGGAAACTCCGATCGCCGTTATATTCGTCCAGCTGTTGACGATGATCGAGGAACGCGACGCCGAGAATGCCACCATCCTGAACGAACTGTGCATAGACTTGTGCGCCAAACTTGGTACCATTGACAAGGTAACGGGAGTTGACCTTGAAACGACCTTGACCGAAAAAAACTAAAAATCAACCATCATCCTTTTTGACGAATCGTGCCCAGTTGACCTTGACTTGAAATGGCCTTGAGAAACAAACCACTATCGTTATTATCCGAGAAATCATGGAACGTTCCTGCAAAGGTCAAATAATCGTTTGTTTTTTTTCTTTTCAGAATGAGGGTTCGGTCGTCGAAAGTTACAAATGTTTGTCGGAATCGTCGGTGCTTCAAATTCACGGCGTACTGAGCGCGGCGATAAAGTACAAATTGGCGAACGCTTCGTGGCTCCTGGCGAGGCTCAAGTCCGAACATTTCATAGCGAGCGCTCCAGGCTTGGGGGACGAAACAGGTACGATTTCGAACGTTGCGATCGCTTATCATTGCCAGTTTCACGAAAGAAGGTGAAAACCTTTGGTGACCTTCAGATCGCGAAAAACTGCGGGAAAAAGAACGCAGTTTGTGTCGACAATTGTCGTACGTCGTCCAAATGCTTCGTTCACTGGCGAGCGCGGCGATCGAACCGGGACCGAACACGGACTCGACCTTCAAGAATCTTCAACTATTGTACAAACTCATATCCGACCTGACCAAGTACTTTTGCAACAAATCGACGCCCCAAAATCCGGCGTTCCAATCGGTCAAGTCAGTATCTTAGTACAGTCTTATCGTTCATTGGACTTGACTTGATTTTTCACTTTTTTTTTCCATTTTTTATGGAAAGAAATAATTTTTACAAATGTCCATTTGTTTGTGATTGTTGTTGAAAAGGTTGGATTTATTATAGGGAAGTTTTTGTATAATAAAAATTATTTATTATATTAACTATATAATTTAATACAATTTTTGCTAATAATTAATAATTAGTTAATAATTTGATATATTATGTAATTTATTGTATATTTATTATATTATAATTTATACATTTATTTCTCTTATATCGTTATTATTTTTGAATAATTGAATAATCAGTTTTATTTATATAATGACTTTATTAATTATTATTATTGTAAAAATTGTTTAGAAAAAATAACTATTTATTTCAATTATTGATGATATTAATATTAATGACTTTTTGGATTTTTTAGGTTCGTCCAACTCGTAGAACTCGCTGGAAAGTCGCTCAAGCTCGTTGTCTACAATTTAATAACCCATACCGAAGTAAGAATTCACTTTTCGTTCATTTATTTCCGGTGCAAGCTAGAATCTACGAATAAACGCTTATAACAAGCAAACCCCAACAAAACCCAAGCAAACCCAAATACGGTGCATCAACTAGTGACTGAAATAAAAAAAAAAACCCTGTAATTTCCTTAATTTTCTAGAAAATTCGAAAAATCTCGAGTTCTGGAAAGTGAAAAATGCGAAAGAAAAAGAGGTTGAAATTTCGACTTCTTTTTGCTTCGAAAATTGATTTTCCAGGATGCGAATGACGAACTCTGTAAAAACCGGAAGTAATTAAATACTTGTTTCGACCAGGAACATCAGAACACTCGTAGAGGAAAATCCGACAGCCACGCGCAGAGAAATCGAGTCATAAAGGAAACGAAGATGATACCCGCGGTCATCTACAGCATGGAGTCTTTTCAGAAGGAAATTCTCCAGCTCAGCAAAAAAACTGGAGTGAGTATTGTATTTTAGTGATTATTTTTATAAAGTTTTTATTTGCGAATCCTCTTTGTCAATTTCCTTTTTTATATTTTATTTTGAAATTGCTTAATTTTTATTTAATTTTTTTAATTTTTTATTTTTATTAAATTTTAGTTTAATTTAATCTTTAATTATATAAATTTTGTATGTAATTTTCTTTCATTGCGATTTCTTCTCTTTTTTTGTCTTCGAATAATAAAAGCCATGAAAATAAAAACTAAACATTTCATTTCGACGCAGATTCCGCTAGAGAATCATATAAAGCACAGTATAACGAGGGATTACAGGATCAATAATCCTCAACTGGTGGAAGGTCTGGAGAAACTGGACGTAAGCTTGGTAAGAATCCTGATATTTTTCACTCATTTTTTCATTTAATTTTTATATACCTTTTTTTCACCCACCAATTAAAAACAACTCAATCAAGAGCTCTCAAAGTTACTAAATTCCCTACTAGTCACGGTAGATCGATTTGATATCGTTTCCAACAAAACAAAACAAAATTTAACGAAACTATTTGAAGATCTCGAAGTTTGCACAAAAAAATCTCTTAATTCCCTTTTCTTTTTTTTACTGATTTCGATGATTAATTAAAAAAAAAAACTAAAAATTAAATACTCGTCAAAACGAGACGTTTTTTTTAATAAATAATTTCCAATTTACACGATCAAAAACGTTTTATCGAATTGAAAAGGAAACGTTCACCTCTTGATTGAAAACTATACGACTGTACAATTTTTTAGTCGGAAAAATGAAAAAATTCTTTTCTCGTCGATAAAAAAAAAAACGAGTTTGTTCGAACAGCAAATAAACACGCAAAATTCGAGCCACGTGACGGGGGTGAATTTGGACGAGTCGAATGGAGGCGAGAACGAGAGTAACATGGACGAGCCTGCTGCGAAGAAATCCAAGTTGGACGACTCGACGTGAAAAACTAAATACCTCATTCCAGTGAAAACCCTGATTGTTATGTTCTTCCGATATTTGTATAATCATTTATACGATTAAAAAAATTAAATGCGTATATTTCTTGTAACTTTCGGTTCAGAATTTCACCAAAATTCCTCGGCCAAATTTTGCAGTTTAATCTTCTATTTTTTGCACTCTTCCACAGCTCGATAGAATTTTTATAGTCTTTCATTCGTAAGGAGAAACATGGACGATTTACCGGAAGTCAATTTGTGGACTTTACAGTCTCCCATCAAAATATCGAGTCTTCCTTGAAACAAACCCAAACTCAACGTGAACGCAAACCCAAACAAATGAGCCGTCTTAAATTTATTCGCAGAAACCCTACGTACGATCTTACAATAAGGAAAATTGATACAAGTAAAAATCTTTAGGCTACAAAATCGAGAGGTCTGTTGAAGCCACCCTTCCTGTTCATGTACTGTCGATATTTCCTCTTGAGTATAACGTGCACAGCGCCCGAATCATTGCCCTCAACCTTTTTGCCCTTGGTGCTGTCGAAGCCGCAGAAACCCATCATCCTCATCATCTCCTGCTCCTCCGGCGTTTTTCCCTGCAGGTCTGCCTCTGTGAAAATCGAAAGAATTTCTCTGAGTTCGTTGGGGGTTCTTTGAGTTTTCCCATTGAACGGAAGCGCCCGAGGAATAGCGATTCGGCGTTGCAGATTGCTAATTGAATTAAACCTAATTTATAACGAAATCATTGGTAAATCTTTTTCAATTAAGTCGACACCTGTAATCGCGGGTCGTTCCACCGTCGCCGGTTTGCTTTTCGGTTTCGGCCGATCCCTGGATCTAGATCTGGATCTGCTGAACGATCTTCGGTGCCTCTCTCTTTCTCTGTCCCGTTCCCTATCCCGATCCCTCGACTTGACTCGTTCTCTGTCGCTGGACCTGAAGAGTGTCCGAAAACCAATTTTTTACTTTTTTTTTTGGTTATGCCAAATTATTTGTTTCTCTTTTTACGGAATTTGAATTCATTACGATTTCACAATGAATTTTCTTGCATCGTTTTTAATGATTTTATTATCGTGATTTATAGGTTGGTTTTTCTCCAATTGGAAATTTGTGAAATTTACACTTTTTTTTCTTCGTATTTTTAATTGAAATTCTTTGACTTACCTCCTGCGTCTCTCACGAGACCGGCGTCTGCGCCGGTCTCTGTCGCGATCTCTCGAACGCTCCCTTTCTCTTCTTCTCATCGGGGAAGGTGTCCGACTTCGTACCATCTTGGAATTTTTTTTGAATTTCTCTTATATTATCACAACGCGATTTGATTTATCGTCGATCGTTTATTTTCGCGAATTTCGCGATGCGAATAATTCACTTACCGTAACAATGCGTTTGGCTCAACGCGGAAGTACTTTTTGAGGTTAGTTTTCGTACGTCAATGAAACGATCGTCCCAAACGTATAAAACCGTGCGACTCGCGTATCGTCACAAGCCAAACAAACCCTAATTATCCAAGGGTTTGTCTCGTTTTACATTATTTCTGATGCAACTGTGGGAAAAAAGTGTTTTAACAATATCAACCGACAAGATCGAGGACGCGAAAACAAACAGAAACGCGGAGGCATGTGTATAAACTGAACAAGTGGAAACTCGACGCGAGAAATATGGGATCGCGACGTGAAAAGTTCGGGTACGCAAATCCCCCACCAGCGACGCTCCGATCGCTCCGGACTGAATTTTTTCAGACTAAAAAAAAGATAATTTAAACACGCAACCACGTGCCAGAATAATAAATATTCAAAGTCCATGTATAAATTTGAATAAAAAATCGCTCAATTTATCAGTTACTAGAAAGTAATACTTAAAAAAAATGCAATTTTTTCAATATTCCCAATATCTCATATGGTATTGTCCCGTCCGAGTACTCCGCCTCGAGTCATGCCCCTCCGGATTATTGCAGGATCGTTCGACAAGTTTTGAGAGCGAGTTTTGACAGTTTATCAAATATGGCCGTCGAGTGTCGATCGACTTTTTCATTGTTCAGAGTGGAGAAGCTCTCGCTGTGACGTTCCCAGTAATATAGGATGCTTCCAGACGCTCGTCCGACCTTCAGTTGATAGTCGACGATTGACCTTACCCAGGTAAAAAATACATCGATCCGTCGGAGTCGTTTCATTCGCGGTGACGACGCGTAATCGCGCACGTGCGTGCCCGTGCGCGAGCCCGTGTATTCGCTGTCACGATTGCAGTTTGACCTTATTCGTCCAATTTGGAGGCAGGAAGTCGATACTCGCGTCACTCCGTTTATACACACGGAATCGTAACGATTCAAAGCTTTGTGCCGCGTAACTCTCGTTCCCTGTACTCGCAACGTTCGTGGGTCAAGAAAAGTCGAGACCACCGGTGAGACGGTATTCCAGTCCTGTCGCGTCGCAGGCTTCTCCGCGGAGTTGCGAACCGGACGCGGCGAATCGTCGAGGATGCGGGTCTCGCCGTTCCCTCGAAAGCTCTAAGGCCGGTCGCGAGGATGCCTAGTTTGAGGAAACGCGTAGCGGGCTTTATGCGCCAGCTCTCCATCGGCAACTTGAGCGCCGCCGTCGAGAACACGGGCCAAGGCGAGCGCAGCCTCCGGAGCGCGAGGGCGGACGTACCCGGCGGCTGCTTCGTAACGAGATATCTCAACGGGTGAGGCGCGCGCACGGGCGGAGCGAGCGAGCGGTAACGAGCGGTAACGAGCGTCTTTAAAATAACGCAACCCGGCAGGCTGGAGGAGAAATCGGATGGCCCGGCGATTCTCCACGGTAGGAACCCGGAGGAATTGCCTTGCGGGCCATTGGGGATTATTTCGGAAGATGAGGAGATATTCGCGGCTCTGACCGGACCCGACCGTGGCCTGACGACGGTCAATCTGAAGCAGAGGCATCTCAGCATCAGCGACCCGGACGTCGACTACATAGACATTTTGGATCGGACGGATCAAAGCGCCACCGGTGAGTTGCCAAAGATCCGCCGTAGATTAACGTTAACCGGCGCGTCCAGCCGTAGAGATCGCTCGACGATCGCGCAGAGAGGTGGCGCTCCTAGAGTCGTCGCGAATCGCGAAAAAAGGAAATTGCGCGCAGAGTATACGAATCGGGAGAGAAAAGAGAGGGGCCGAGGTTTCGTTGATATTTCGTAATTAGGAGACAAAGGTATTACCGGTAGACGTCTATGAATTTGCAAACGCAGTCGACGCTTCGACGGATTGTATATTTTCCGTGGCTCACGATCGCTGGCTAGTGATACCGACGAGCGAGAACGCGCGTCCCATCGACAACAGCTCCGTGAAGATCCGCGCGGCTGGGAAGCTGTACGAGCCCGAGGCCAAGTACTCCCGGGAGAGTCTTCTCGAGGAGGAGGAGGAGGAGGAGGAGGAGGCGGCGCGTCGTTACGCCACGGGACCTCGTGGAAATTGCAGGGAGAACAACAGAAACACGATGAGACTGTCGGAGAAGGAGACGCGCCACGATAATCGGGCGAACGAGTCGATAACTCGGGGCAAGCCCGTTGCGACCGTTACGTTTCGCGAGGAGCCGTCACCGAGACGCCTCGTCTTTGCCGGGTCGATGAACGAGGGCTCGAGCGACAGCCTCGACGACGACGACGACGACAACGACGACGACGACGACGACGACGACGACGACGACGACCACGACGACGATGACGACAATGAAAACGAAAAGAATTCCAATAGCAGAGACACGATACAACTCGTAACGAGAACGTGCTCGGACGATACCCTCGACACCGTGGACGAGGCCGACTCCGAAAACGACATTATTCCACCGCCGTCCGACTTTGCAACCGAAACGATACCGCTGAGAAAGTCCAAGAGCGCACCGGCGCCCTTCAAGAAGGCTCACAAAGGTGCGATCGATTCCTCACAACGGGTTTTTTCCACAAGCATGCAGCTTTCGTTAGGCCGGGTTTCTCGCGCGCTCGTCTCCCTCGGCAACCGCCTCGCCGAAATGCGCCCGCTATTCTTATTTTCACGTTTGTCCGGAGCGCAATTCGAGCGAGACGCGACGCGCGAGCCGAGAGATCCCGCCTCGAGCATGCGCAGCATTCGCCAAGCATGATTACGCCGTACCGAAACCGGATCGACCCTTGACTCGCTCCTTTGAAATATTTTTGTTCGATTCGGCTCGTTCGGCGGGAACGTTCTCGAGCGTGCGCCTACCTTACCCCACGATTTTTCGAGCGTTCCTTTTAGATTTTTCAACGCTTTCGACGCGCATCGTTTCCCGCAGGATTAAACAAATTTGAATAAGCGTCCGCGCTGGAGCGTCGCCAGTCGTTCCAGCAATCCGTGTTATCTTTTGTCAATTTAGGATCGCTGACGGGTTCGGAGATCGCCGGTGTGACGAATTGGTTCGATCCCAACGACGCGGCCTATGGAATCGCAACGACGCTCTACGAGAAGAATCCAACGAACAATATCAACAACGGCGAGCCCATCGCCGATTGCTTCGGCGTGGCGGCCAGGCCTAACGCCGCGGTTCTCGCACTCGCCGACGGAGTCAATTGGGGTGAGGCACGATCGCGTCGCGCATTTCCGTATTTTTCATCGTTGGAACGCGAAGCTCGGTTCGCCGTATCGACACGAGTCAAATATAGATTTTTTGTCGTTTCGTACACGAGGTCCGAAAGCGAGCATCGCGGCTCGTTCCGCCGTCCACGGGAGTATGGATTATCTGAACAAGGCCCTATTTTCGCCGTCCCTCAGCGGAGGAGTTGCGACAACGAGGGACGTTTTCGTCGCCCTTCTCCGCTCGTTTCACGCCGCTCACTCGCTCATTCTTCAGGAACAGGGAATGCTGACGACCCTGACGGTTTGCGCCGTCCTGCCTCTTCCGGACTCGGCCACCGGGACCAATTCCAAAAGGAAGAGATACGTCGCTTGCACCTGCAACGTGGGCGACAGTCTCGCCTACGTTTATTCGAGGTAAGAGGAGGAACGGGACTTTGCCTTCCCGAGGATTCTGCCGCGCGAGAATGGCCGTTCGCGGTTATCGGGAATATACGATAATCATTTTCAGAAAGAGCGGTGTTCGAGAGATAACGCGCGGTTCCCACGACATAAATTGCATGCGCGACATGCGGGACGCCCTCGGTGCTCTCGGTCCCGTCGACGGTTCCAATCCGGAATTGAACAACCTGACCCTCGCGATGACCGAGGTCGAGCAGGGTGACGTAGTTTTTCTAACGAGCGACGGAATATCGGACAACTTTGATCCCGTCGTTGGAAAATTCGCGATTCTACCGATCGGTGGATCGAGCGGTGGTGGCGCGGGAGGTGGCGCGGGTGGCGGCGGCGGCGGCGGCGGCGGCGGCGGCGGCCAGAGATCGGCAAGATCCGAGGCTCATCGCGGCAAAACTCCGAAGCATACTCGCGGGAAAGGCTCCGAGAGCCTGAGGCGATCGAATTCGAGTAGCGGGGCCGAGTGCGCCGAGCTCCCGGTCGTCGAGGCCTATCAGAGACACGAGCTGACTCTGCTCAGAATGGAGGATCTGTTGAGGCGAGGCGTCTCGGGTGACGGCCCACCGTGCAAAAGTGCCAAAAGACTCTGCGAACTCCTCTTGGATTTTGCGGTGAGCTCTTTTCGTTGTTTCGTGCGCGAGGCGCCACCGAGCGATAAACGATCCTCTCTTCCTCGTTCAGGTTCGCATAACCGCGGCGAAGCGTCGCATCCTCGAGGACACCGATCTCTACTACGCTCGGCACAAGGACGGCCGGTTGCTCCAGCTGTCGAAGCTCGAGCAACGCTCGCGCAGAAAAAAGATGCTCGACAAGATGTCGATGGTACCGGGAAAATTGGATCACGCGACGATCGTTGCTTGCGTCGTTGGCCCCCGTGGAACAACCGACACCGATCTCTAGTCCGTTCTCCCCGTACGACTCGTCATCGTACACTTTGCTCGTACCATCCGCCGGTTAGATCGAGCCCAACGGACGCGCGCCTCGGCCTCTTTTTATTCAATTTTTCGTTTCTCCGTACGAATCGAATCGTTCGAGAGTTTGAGGCGCACGATCGTCGCGAGTTTGCCCGCCGCGTCGCCCGAATCGTCCGAAACGCGCAAACAGTCGTACGCGACGGATCCGCACTGCCGCCCGCGACTATTTACCGAACCGGTCTCTTATTTTATCGACACGATCGATCTCGAGGACTCGCGCGACCGACCTCTCCCATATTTTTGTAGACATTCGATAGAATTATTTCGAGGAATTGAATAAAAGGACCGTCGTTCGACCAGTCGATGGACACTGAGCTTCGTTCTTTTTATTTGACCTCTTATTCGTCCTCTCGAACGTTTCGTTTGGATTTTTCAAACTCGTACCGCTCGAACCTTCCTTCTTCGTATCACCTTTGACCGTCCCAGCGTTCTCGTTACAATCTTATACTCTATATTCACATTTTTATCGATACGCGTGTTTCTTTGTTCTTCTCCTGTTCGTTAAAAAAGGCGTCTTTTGGAAAATTCACATGGTCGGAGCGACCGGTCGAACCAAATATCGCCGATACGATTATTAGAAAAGAAACGCATTATTCTAGTACAGTCCTTTTTTTTCAGCGCAACGATAAATATATTTGTAACATTCAACGCTACCGCGCTTGCGTAATCCTTCGCAAAGAGATAGCCCGCGATACGAGAAATTCTTCGAAGCTTTTCGCACGGAGACTCCGATCACAACCAGTTTTTAATAAAAATTTTTGACGCGCGAATCGCCAAGTCCGTTGGGTCAAGTATTTCTAGGGAAATGTCGAAACTCGGCACGAGTTCCTTCTTTACCGACAAGCTAGCGTAATATCAGTCAACGAAGCATGGATCATCGATCGGCACCGTTTTTATTTCTTCCAATGAAATTACGAATTATAGTCGAGTTCCGGCTACAAGACAATTTTATACTTGACAAGAGTCAAGTATACACATCGATACGTATAATTGAGCTTAAAAGAAAGCGAACGCCTCGTCGAGTGTTCGTCTCAAATAACAGAGGCCTCATTTCTCATTGTTCCCCGGATTCTCGACCCGCGTCGAGAATCTCAAAATCCTCGATAAAAAGATGTGCGCGTGTACACGCACACCCGCAACGATCCCACGGCCTCTCGATATTAAAAGATCGGGTCCAGCTAAAACGCAGCACTCTCGCGATCCGCGTTCGTGTCTTTCGTTCGCGCACGAAAAATGACAAGAATCATTAAACAGCGAGACAGAGGCGGTGGGAACGGGCGATTCGTTTCCAGGGAACAAAGAAAAGTGCGAGAACAATCTTGAAAGAAGACGGACAATAATCTCTTCCGGATCGGGTAGCGATCGACGGAGCGAGTGAATCGCTCAAACGCGGCATACGCCGAAAATAGTAATAGTAATAGTAGTGGTAGCGGTAGCCGACAGGCCTATGCCGGGGGGCGCCCGGCGAGCGCCCGGCGAGCGCCCGGCGAGCGCCCGGCGAGCGCCCGACGAGTCTCTTGGAACGCTCGTCACACCTAAAACGATGTTTAGGGCGCGCGAAATCGGTCGACCTTATCGGAATCAACGATAACAATAGTTTTCTCGCGTCGTATCGGCAACCGAACGTTGCGGAACGTACTCTAATTATTGCTATTCGAGGATTAGCCAAACGTAAAGAGATCCGCTGATAATTCCAGCATTGGCACTTTGGGTTCCATCGAGGCGAAAAGCCATACGCCTACTCGGAGAGACGGAGAGAGAGAGAGAGAGAGAGAGAGAGAGAGAGAGAGAGAGAGAGATTCGTTACTTGTCGGTGGCTTTCTTGCCGATGTTGAGCGTGATCGTTTGATTAATTTGAACGTTAGGACCGCAAAAAATGTCCCCGTGGGAGGATCGGGAGCCCGATGGCTCCTCGCGAACCCCGGCCGCCTCGTCCGAACTGGTCTCCTCCTGGCTCGAATTCGACGAGCAAGTATCCCGCAGCAACACGTTGTTCAGAGCGTTGTCCCGTTGCTCGATGCCGAAACGGGCAAACGGACGACTCGGCAACTCCACCGTCAACTGCTCCTGCCTGTCGAGTATCAAAGTTGTTCCCTTCGGTCGAGTCGATCGAGCAAATTGTTTGCTCGGTGGCAAACGCTTACCCCGGAGTCCACGAGCTGGGGTTCGTCTCTTCCTCCTCCTCCTCCAACTCCATTCGAAGATTGCTCGAGGAGACGCGCATCGGCAGGGCCGCGCCGTCGGCAACGTTGTTGTCGTTGAGGTCGTGCTCGTAGCGCGGCTTGTTGACCCAATAGGGCGTGACCGAGGGTGCCGCGTTCACCAGGTGATCCTTGTCGACGCTCGGTCGAACGACGGACGAGTACACCGGTGGTTGCTCCTCGTCAACGGAACAGGCCTTCCGTCTCAATCGGTGGCTCACTGTCGAGACAACGATCGCAACAGTACGAATTTAACGAGAACGCCCCGAGGAGAGCGCGTCAACGATCGAAGCCCTTTCGCGTTTACCAACCTTCGTCCTGGGGTGGCGCGCTCGGCCTCACGCTCCAGGGCATCATCTTTCGACAAAGTTTCTCGCGATTTCCCGTGCAGACGACTGTAACGTTTTTTCTCGGTTGAATCGAGCGGTGCTTCCCGGTAACCCGATCGACGAGCGATCGTCGACCCAACGAATCTTCCCGATACTCACACTTTTTCAGAACGATCAAGATCAACGGGACGACGACGAGGACCGCGAGGATGCTCGCGACGAGCCATTGCCAGGGCCAGCTCTCCGTTTCGTTCCGGGATTCTGCGATCGTGCGATTCTGTCGTCACGGCTGATGCGTCGCTTCCGAGATTCGTCGACTTTTCACGGATGCAACGTTCGCACGGTTGGATTTCAATCGTCAAAAAGAATTTGGACGATCCAGATCCACCGGGGTTAAACGCGAAAAAATTCGCATCTCGGGCCGGAAAGATGCTCCCGCTCCCTCTCTCTCTCTCGCTCTTTTCTCATTTTCGCTACGCGTACGTTGGTATCCGAAGAGAACCGTGACAAATGAAAAACCACTAGCGAGCCGCGCTCGATGAAAGCCGTACGTCCGACGCGACCAAGTGCTTTCGTATTCCAATTTAAGGTGACGCGTTTCCAACGCTCGAGAAGAGTCGCAAAAAATGGAGAAGAATCAACAAGTTCCGGAACCTTCTTCTCGGAGATCTTCTCGTTTCTTTGAGAATTTTCCCGAGTGCCGAATTCTTGGAGTTGTCGAGAAGCTCCGAGAGACAAACGCGCGTGGCAAAGAGCGAGAGGAACGAGTTTGCAAAAAGCCGGAACGACACGCGAGAGAATACGAAAATGAACAGATGCGTACGCGCGTACAGCGATCGAAATTTTCGTCCGCTACGACTCACCGGTCTGGGTTTCTCTGGACGCCTCGGTCCTCTTGCAGACCGATTCGCGAACACCCGTGCCCAGCAACTCGGCCGCGTATCTGAAAATAACGAATCGAGCGAACAAACGTGTACCGAGAAACGTTTCGACGAACGCGCTTTTCTTTGTTCGAGATTGAAGAACGATCGTTGCTCACCCCGGAGAACAGCCCCCGCACTGGGACGAGTGACGAGCCGGTTTGGCTCCTTCGAGACGATTGTACCGAGCGCACTCGGTAAAATTGACGCACATGCTCGACACGTTGTAGCAATAGTTGTTGCTCGGGCAATCTCGATCGTCCGTACACGAGGTTTCGCCGTGCACGACGCTCTGAAATCGGACGTCCATCGGTACAAACGTTCAGAACCGTGCGCATCGATAATCAGCAAAAAAATAACGTAGAAAGATCTTTTACCACGATGCCGACGACTGCCACAGCCAGCACCATCGCCTGAAACGAACCGAGACAAAATTATTCCAATTTATCGAACGCTCCTGTAGGTTTTCGGAAATAATGTACGCGGGACGCGCTCCAACGGGGATTTCGAAATGCGCGTCGACACCGACGAGTTGTGAATATTTGTTGGACGAATAGTCGGCACAGGGGACAACGAATAAACGGGAATAATTTGAAGAGTCGATGGTCGACAATCGTCGTTTCCGGAAAGGATCGAGCGTCCGCCTCGCCGGATCGAGATCGGTGCGGTGCGTTCTCGTTTATTTTTGAATTCCGTCGTGTCGCGGTCGTCGCGCGGTCGTCGCGCCGCTCCGTACGGGGCGTCACCGGAGTGGCGCGGCTTTCTTCGCACACGCGAAAAGGGAAGAGGGCGAGAGCGAGAAGAAGCCGGTACGGTGGCCGGTACGGTGAGCGGCACCGCGCGTTGAACCCGTTCTCCGGTGCGGCCGGCTAGACGCCTAGTCTCAACCCCGCCCATCCCCGTTCCCGAGTAAACCCGCACTCGCGAAAAAAACAAAAACATCTCCCCGATTTACGCAGAGATGTACCATTCGAATCTTTGAGATTTACTCGGAAAGAGCCGCTCGACCTCGAACTCGTATCCCCTCGAGCCTTTTTCGTTCTTCCCGTCGGACCTCGTCGCGATACGGCCTCGATTGGACCCGCCGTGGAAGCCCGAATTAATAATAGAAAGCGGAGAATACGGCGGAGAGGGAGGGAGCGCGAGTCATCGCAGCGAGCGAGGTCGGATCCTCGGCACACGTCCGGTCAAACTCTTCGCGCGCAATCGTTGTACTCGTTATCGTTTGTAGCCGTCCAACGGGCTATTCGAACGATACGGATGGAAACGCGGCACGCTCTTCGTTTTCTAATGTTTCAAATGTGTCTCGAAGAGGGGCTGGGCAAAATATCCGCGGAGCGGAGTGCGCGTGCCGATTATCCGAGGCGACTGCGATTATTCGCGGAGACCCCGAAGCTTCGTATCTCGAGGTCGGATCTCTGGCGGGAATCTCGCCTCCGGAAGCGCTAACCCGCGGTTACGCGCGCGCGCGCGCGCCCCGACCTCCGAGATACCAAACTTCCTTCCAAGCATAAAAATGCACGGTGCGCTCTGCGCAGTCGTACAGTTGGAGGAACGTCCCGCTCCGACGAGTCTACCACCACGAACCAACAAATATTCAAAGTCGGTACGCGATTTTTCCGTCTCGATCGGCATCTTTGTCGGCGTTAAACTCGTCGCAGCGATGAAAAAACGAACCTCGCGGGAACCAACGACGATTGCGAGATTCTAACGTAATCGGATGAAAAATAATGGGGGCCGCGGTGCTCCTTTTCGGATGAGAGAGGTTCGGGGATAGGTACGCGACGGAGGTGGAAACAACCGAGGAAACGAATCGCCTCGGATCGGCGAGTCACCTCCTTTCCGGGGAGTCGCGCGCGCGCGCGCGCGGCATTGACCCGCATATCCGTAGCGTTGCACACGGATCCGAGATAAGCGGAGGCGCTCGCGTCCGAACCGATAAAGTCGCTCCTCGCCATCCGCCACCTCGAGGTCTCTCGCCTTTCAACGCGAACCACAAATTGCTCCTTCGAGCAATAATCGTTCCAGGATTCATCTCCGTATTGATCGTCGAAAATTTGCTGTCGATATTTTCGACCGTCAGACGGGAATAAAGACTGAGCGCGCTTTCCCCGCGCTTCCCCCGCGCTACCCTCGCGACTCGGACGACCGAGTATCGCAGTAATGATGGATTATTCATGGCGGACGGAGGATGGATTTAAACGGGACAAAAGATAGGCGGACGGTCCAAGGTCGGAGCGATCGACCGATCGTGCGACACTGCGGGAGTAGAATCGCACGAAACTCGTAGATCCGCAACACCCGGGCACACTTGTTGAAACGTCTCTCTCTCTCTCTCTCTATTTATATGTATCTACGTACGTATAAATCCCCCCCCCCCGCCCGCCCTCCGTACGTATAAACCCCCCCCCCCCCCGCCCTCTGGGTGTTTCGCAGCGCGTGCCAGCCATCCTCCTGCTACGCTTCCGCGAACTCGCGTTCATAAAGCAAACACGGGATTCGTCCGCCGCGGCGGTCCTCGCTCTCCGGTGTCGCTGGGAGATAAGCCGAGATCCGCTTCTCGGTCAAGTTTATCGAGAGAAGCGCTTCTCTCGATAATCGTAGTCGTTCCAATTTAATACTCGAACGATGCTCGATGGTTGCGCGATACCATTACTCGCTATTCAATGATGACTTTCATCAAAAATTCTGTCCGCGACGACGCCTAGTTTCGCAACGTTGCGAACAAATAAAAATTAACATTTCCGAGATTACTTCCGATCTTCCTTGTGACCTTTCGTTATTCCGGGACTCTTGACGCAGAGATGTACGCAAAGAGCTCGCACAATAATAAAAGTGAACAAATGAAAATATAAAATGCAACATTTTCGGTTCAACTCTCGCGGTGTCGCGATTTTAATCGGTTAATTGCAATTAACGAGCAATTTCGTAACGAAAACACGATTGCGAAGAATGGTGCAACGCGTTTGATAAGGAACCCCGTGGGGTCTGAATAGCCCACTGTGTAAACGCGTACGGATTAATTCGTTATCGTACCGACGCGTGCGTGTCTTTGTGCCCTATATACAGGGTGTCCCACGTAAGATTGTCATCCGTGAAATTCCGAGTCGATTGATACAAGCGTGCATGGTTCCCGGATCAACCTCTGAATTGTTATTCATTTTGAAAGACCTTAGCCTAAAGACCTAAAGGAGGCTAAGCCCGCTCAAGGGGCCTCCAAATAATTATCATATTTAGACGTTTGGTGCCATATCGCGACTCCGCGACCATGTATTTTTATACCTTGAAGACAAATCCACAATCTCATTCGCATCGAACTTGACATTTCTAGAGAAAAATATCGAAATAATATTCTAGAAAGATTTTTCGCATTTTCCCAGTATAATTTTGCACTTTCGGCAAAAACTCGGGCATATTTGTAATCAGCTCAAAAATTTCCGCTCAAATAGACCCTTTTCAGAGTCTAAAAACGAAAAAAAAAAAAATTTCGTCTTCCCTGGCCACTTTCCCAGAATCTCAGAAATCACGATATTTCAAACGGTCGTAGAGTAGGCTTCTTCTATGCGATGGAGATTTATTTGGTGTGTTTGAAAAAGGTTTTTGCCTGACTTGAACAATGGCGTTGGAATCGTATCGATATCTCCTATAGTTTTCTCGAAAATTTCACTTGAAAAATCGGAAAAAAAGAGGCAAAGGGGTATGTATGGAAAAATTGGCAAAAATCGATCGACCAACTTTGAAATTCTGCCAAAAATCGAAAAATCATCGGATTTCAATGATTAAAAAAGCATTTTGAAGAGAAAATCATAACGAAGAGATCGAGCACAGAGCGGAGTGCCAAATCCTAAAGGAAAAAAAGTTATCGATGATTTAGTGAAGAAAACTTTTTTTCCTGAAAAATCGAAAAAAAAATTTGGATTTTTTATATTTTTCTTTATAGGTCCATTTCGATGTGATTTGATCCCCTGAGCACGAATCTACCATTCACTGTTCCCAAAACCCGAAATTTCCATGAAAATCGTTTTTAGAATTTTTTTACGATTTTTTCATAGAAACGTTGGGTTTTGGGGATAATGAATGGTGTTTTCGTGCTCAGGGGATCAAATTACATCAAAATAGACCACCCAAAAAAATATTAAAAATCCAAAAATTTTTTCGATTTTGGGGCAAAAAAAGTTTTCTCACTCAATGGTCGATAACTTTTTTTCCTTTAGGATTTGGGACTCCAGTCTGTGCTCGATCTCTTCGTTATGAATTTCTCTTCAAAGTGCTTTTTTAATCATTGAAATCCGATGATTTTTCGATTTTTGGCAGAATTTCCAAGCTGGACCATCGATTTTTCCCAATTTTTCCATACATACCCCTTTGCCTCTTTTTTTGCGATTTTTCAAGAGGACTTTCCGAGAAAACTATACGAGGTATCGATACGAATCCAACGCCATTATTTAAGCCAGGCAAAAACCTTTTCCAAACCTACCCAACGAATCTCAATGGTACGGAAAAATTCCGCTCTACGACCTTTTGAAATTTCGTGATTTTCAAGATTCCGGAAAAGTGGCCGGGAAAGTCGACAAATAATTTTTCCGTTTATAAACTCTCAAAAGGGACTGTTCGATCGGAAATTTTCCGCTGATTACGAATATGCCCGAGTTTTTGTCGAAAGTTCAAAATTAGACGGGGAAAATGCGAAAAATCTTTCTAGAATATTATTTCGATATTTTTCCCTAGAAATGTCGAGTTCAAGACGAATCAAACGGTAGATTTGTCTTCGAGGTATAAAAACACATTGTCACGGAGCTGCGATATGACACTATACGTCTAAATACGCACGCCGGGAAAATAATTAGTCTCGAAACCGAGTTATTTCAAATATCGCACAATCGTCCCTTTTGCTACCGGAAGAGAGCGCCTCTGTTTTCTCGTACGTACGCGGGAAGGAGTTTGAAATATTGTAAACTTTGCAACAACGATACGAACGCGATCCGTCGTTGCAATAATTGAAAAGGGTGGGTAAAAATATCAACGGATGGGTGAGTAACACTCGTGAAAGAATCTCCATCTCGATGGAGTACGTTTTATCGTCCGTCCGACTTCAGTGGGCCACTCGAGATCGAGATCGAGATCGAGATCGAGATCGAGATCGAGACGAAGCGCGCTCGGTCGATCGTCGCATCCATTTTCCGGGCGACGCGCGCGCGTCGAGGAGGTTTCCGCAAAATGGCCGAAAGATGAGATCACCGCGGTACAGGTACGACGTACGATCTCACGGTGCAACGCTCGCGCGCGCACCTCTCCCCTCGTCGAGCGCCTCACCCCGTGTTTACCTCTCGATATTTTATTTTTCGATCAATATCGATTCCGTTGTATCCATCAACGGCCAAATTTCCCAAAAACAACTTGCATCAAATTCCAATACGAATAATAATATTTTATTGAATTTCGCCAAGAATCGCGAGGCTTTGAATTCGGCCGAATCGTCGAAACGATTGGCACTAGTTTCACGCGCGGCAACCTTCGGGGAAAATCTCCAGAGACGCTCGAGCAACCCTACGATTGTGATTCGAAACGAGACCAAAATGGCGCCCGACGAACGGAAGAACCGCGGCTCCCGAATCTTGATTCGCGACCCACTGTTCCATCATTGGATTACTTTTGCGAGGACCGTTGCGTCCGATGGTAAGTACTATAATAAAAGGTAACAAACAATTTCACAACTACGGCACGTTGATCGTCGTTTGATTTTTTAATCGATGGCTCTCGAAGCTCTTTCCGGAAAGTGACTGGGACAAGAGGAGTCCCACTTACTTTTCATAAAAATTGCTGCGAACGGGAGATGCGGCTGGCTATTATTGCAATTGCACATTCGTATTTGGATCGCGTCGGATCGCGTCGGATCGCGTCGGATCGCGTCGGATCGCGTCAGAGCGCGTCAAAGACACGGCGAGGAAGCGAGGGCTCTCGAGACGAGTCAGCGCCGAGGGAGGATCGCGAGACGACGGATCGATACGGATCGATTCGGAAACGTCGCGAAACGTTCGCCGAAGCGTCGATCGTCGTCGTTGGAAAATCTGAAAATTCGTCGGGATCGCCGAACTCGATGAACCCAGCGGCGACGGCGAGTGTCAACGAAACGTCAAACAATCGACAATCGTCCAACGGATTCGTCCAACGGATCGACACGATTTTCTATTGAAATTGGGCAGATTTAGCCACGATCGGTCGGACCGAATCGTGTCGGACGATGGTACGCGAGGTGATCGGGCAAACGAAGAAATAGAAAAAAAGGTTGATGTTTACTCACCGTGCGGAAAGTGCGATCGCTAGAGTCCGTCATCGCGTACGGGTTTCGGTTGATAGCGCGGACGCTCGTACCACACGCGACTTCTTCCAACGACAACGCGGTACGCTGATCTGTTTATCATTTGCTCTACGGAGCGCGCAACGATACACCTGTCCCGATGAGAGGTGCGCGAGGACGAACCGAGCGATGGCAGCGAGAACGACTCGAACGGAAGCAGTGTCGCGAGCACGAGCGTGCACTGAACGTGTTCGGACACGCTCGCGCTCGCGGGGCCCGCGAGATTCCCCCGAGAGTGGGGC
>JAPYZJ010001624.1:0-26058 GCA_030522765.1 Ophioninae sp. B BG-2022a
AAATCTTTTTTAAATTGTCTTCAAATGAGTCAATCTGGGATTTTTCACGAATAAACTAAAAATCTAACTAACTCAAAAACTACTGAACTTCGGTAGAACTTTTGGCGGCTTAATTTGCTGCATTTTAAGTCTACTATGATGTCCTGCAAGGAATACGTCGAGTTACCAGTAACCCTGTATATAAATGTACCATACGGGCTATCTTCGAGTCGTCCATCAGAGGACGAAAGGTCACGACCCTTCGAGGCAGAAGGTCGTGAAGGGCGAGGGCTCTGTTCCGCCCTTTCGTTCGCCAACGGGCGCGACGTGGCGATCTTTTTTTGTTTTCAAACGTCTCATGCCCGACTCGACTTTTCATCCCCTTAAAGGACGGGGTGAAGAAGGGCTCGATCCGTGACGAGGAAGGGGAAGAGTCGAAGGGAGGAAGTACCGAAGGATCGAAAGGGAGAGCGTGAACGAGGGCGAAAAAGCGACCCAAGAACGAGGGAATTATCGTGCACACCATGACTCGTTGAATCCACGATCTACCCCTTGTAACACGCAATCGGGAAAGGGCGATGAAGGACGCGGAAGAAAAAGAGAAGGAAGAAAGGGATCTGCGACAAATCCCACCAATTTGTTGCCAACTACAAGGTTATCGATTCTGGCTTTAAACACGGTTCAGAAAAGGTAAAAAACACACAAAATGGAAGGCCCTCGCGAACGTGCTTAAGACCGGAGTTAAAGGTCTGCTACTGCGCAATCCCTCATTCAGAAGCCAAATAAACATAAACCAACATCAAAAAAGGACATTATTGAATTTACCCTAATTAGTAGATTCTTACGAGAATTTTCTTCAACCTTGCAAATACCTCTTGCATTAGTAAATTACTATAAAAAGTCTTTGCCTGAAATAACGCTTTGATATTTGCTTCATTGATGCACTTAGATCTGTACTAATCGAGTGTACATCAAAAACGATATTTTAGGTTAAGGGCGAAACAAAGAGCAATTCTATTTTGGATATTACAGCCAAAATGAAGATCAACTTGAAAGTATGTATCAACAATCGTTATAGTTTTTTTCCTATGACCATAACTTGGTAGCTTTTCTAAACAATGCAAATATGTCTATTTATTTGAATGTTGGATCAATCCAGCTTTGGATACCGCTGGTATCAGTATGGGAACATACGTGATACCAGCACGTGATATTTGGGGTAACCCAAGTATCACGTATGTCCCCATTTATACCTGCCTAAAATGCCCTACCCCAGTCCTTCAAAAAGTCACATGACCACGTTACAATCCTCACTCCACATGCACTCCACGTGCCCATGCGCGCACCCAAACGAGCCACTGAGTTGATACGTTGCTCGAGGTCTGATGCTCTCAGCTTACAAAACACAGGATTGTGTATGAACCGGAGAAACCGGGAGCTCGGTTACCGGTAATTAGCTTTGGATTCTCCGCAGATATGGTTACGTATAGGTCTGATCGTGTAGACTCAACCTTCGCCCGCGTATCGTACATCGTGGCTTGCTTTTCTCGATGTAAAAGGGTAGAACGGCCGAGGGGGCAGGGGGGATCGTAACATTTCGAAGTGCTCCAAAATTCACCCTAACTCGACCTCATTTACCATACACCCTCATCATACCCACGCATACTAGCGAATGTCTTCGCGGATATAAATAGTGAGGAGACGAATGGAGAGGGTTATACAGGCCGGAGGAGAAGGAGGCTGAAGTACAGATACCGAATATGGCGAGTCATATCGTATTTACAGGATACTCGAGGAACACACGGATCTTCATAGATCTAGATATTCTGGGAAACTACGTAGACCAACATTGGACCACTATGGCTCATGACGTGGCATCAGTGGATGTATCGGCACCGGCATGATACATCTATAACTGGTGGTAGCAAAGCTGTGGGGTAAAACAAAAGCCTTAAAGTTCGGCTATGTTATCCCATTCTGCCGTTCCATTGTCCAGCAGAGGTAGTTGAAACTGGGTAGGATTGATGATCACGAGTAATCAGAAGTTGGTGTTTAGTTGTGCCGGAGTACAGTCGGGTCTAGTAGACGATGGATTTCAAAAGACATCGTGGCAATTCACTTTTCTATTAATTTAGTAGTTACAGCCAAAAATAACGTTTTAGATATTTGTTGTGGACAAATGAGTATACTATAAAGGCGTTTTCTGGAATTTTGGTAGAACAGTATCATGGCATGCTGGCGGTACCAATAAGGTGCATCAAGAGAGAATGAACATTTTGAGTTTGTTTGGGTTTGTTTGAAGGATGAATATCAGCACATCTGGCTGTTTTGACAATGGCTGGAAATTTCCGGTCCCAAAAGGAACTCTTGGAACTCGGTCCCGATCTTCATGGTACCAGGTTGATCCGCTTGATAACAAGATGATCCTGATTCTAGTGCAACCAAGGCAATTCTGGTCCTCCCTAGGTCGGTACGATCCTTGAACTGACCTTAATGTAAATATGCTGGGCATCCAAGTGTAACGTTGAAGACATTGGGCTAATCGTAACGTTCAATATGAAGACAATAGGCTACTGGAACGTCCTAAAAGTCGCGGGTCTTCAAAGTCACCTCTTCCCGTATAAATGTATGCAACGTAGAAGATGCACTCCCGGTACAAGCTTTACGGCTTTTGCTTCGGGGTCGTTGGGCGCGTTTATAGTATATATACCCGTTGCAACGGGACGGCGAGTGGAACTTGTTGCATGCGCGAGCGCTCGAGGATTCGCGAAGACGCTGCTGCGCACACGTTTTCCAGCGT
Organism: Ophioninae sp. B BG-2022a; assembly: GCA_030522765.1. Lineage (NCBI taxonomy): Eukaryota > Metazoa > Arthropoda > Insecta > Hymenoptera > Ichneumonidae > Ophioninae sp. B BG-2022a. Next base: position 2,780 of record JAPYZJ010001624.1, read on the forward strand.
TTGCCGACTGGACAACCAGCGAGAGAGAGAGAGAGAGAAAGAGAGAGATATAGCATGGACAACTTCCAGACCCAAAAGAGAGAAAGAAGGCAGATCAGGGAAGAGCGGAAAAGAGAGGGCGAAAGGTAAAGAGGGGGATCTCCGGTAATGCACGCTGCCTCGATCACGAAGTCACCTTGAACCCCGCCGAGAGACTGGTCCGTGAACCACGTTATATGGAGAACACACATACACATGCGGCAACCCGATCCTTCTGCGTGCTGGAAACAGCATCCTTTCCTGTAACTCCCTCTTGTTTCTTTAGCGGACACCTTTCGAAGCTCCTCCACCCCGGAATCCCAGGTGCGATTTACTGCCCCACGTGGCACATACTCATCGTCCCGAAATGTCATATTGGAGAACCGAATAACGGTGTTGAAAACTTGGTAGCTGATGGCTATTAAAATGGAGAGGAGTGATAGCAGCTGAGGAAACTCTGGAGAAATAAACTGAAAGTGTTCGAGCCTCAGGAATCACCAGGGCGTCTGGGGTCCGTCGGCATATTCAAGGACCTTTGTACCAAAGAATAGAAGACATCCTTTTTGCAGTTACAATATCCAAACGAAAGTTCCTTAGGAACCTTCAAGCTTTTCAGGCTTCTCCAGGAACCTCTGGGAACTCTACATTCTTCGAAAGCTTTCTGGATCACTCGGAACTTCCGGAATCTTCAGTAACTTTCAGGATCACCAGGAACCTTCTGAATATCCAAGTTCACCAGAAAGTACCAGAATCTCCAGGAATACACAGAATCACCGCGAATTATCGGGATTGCCTGGATCTGGAATCCTCTGGATCTGAAATCCCCAAGATGTTTAAGAATTTAGAGAATCCTCTGGATCTGGAATCCCCAAGATGTTTAAAAATTTAGACAATCCTCTGGAATTTCTAAGATTACAATGAACGTTCAGCACCTGTAAAAACCATTAGAATCTTTAGGAAACTCCCGGATCCACAAAATCCTCCAGAATCTTCAAGGTCTTTCTCAGAAAATGATGGCATTCGTCTATCCGCTGTCTTCTACTGGACAAGCTCCATCTTCCGACTGGAGGAGCTCCAGAAAAATTAGCCGAAGCTTTTCAAACGTTCCTGAGAACTTCTAGGATGATCAAGGATCTTCGGGTCATTCAGAGGAAAAGATGATGGACGTTGAAACTGGAAAAGGCGATGGCGACTGGACTAGTTGTGCAGAAAATCGTCTAGGGCGTGCAAAGTCTTCTGCCAAGCCTCTAAAATTCCCAGGATTCTTTAGATTATTTAAAAATCCTTCAAAGAAACGGATAGGTTTCTGGGTGGACACGTAGCTCCAGAAAAATACGCCTTATCCGACAAATTGACGGAACAAACCGACAATCCACAAATACCTGCTATCGATGGCTGACATCGGTCAGTCAGACATTTTCAATGATTCATTGCCCTCCAGGGTATTGCCTAGGTCTTCGAATCTCGGTGTTATCGCCGATGCTTCAACCACCCTATCCGTGAAAATGATTCTACTTGGCGCAGTTGCCAATCATTCGGACAGTTTTCTCGTCAGCGCCAAGTTAATTCTGACACCTGGAATCACCCCTGCAACTCAGCTCCTCCATTATGGAACAAAGTGAAAATCAAGCTCTTTGATCGTACGCCGAGCTCTTGCCTGTCCTATTGCGATATTCATGAGGGTAAAAGCTGGCCGACGTTTCTCCATGTCTGGCGGCACACGCACGCTGCGAGCAAACCGCGAAAAGCGCTTCAATTTTCCCACCAGATAAGAAGAAGAGAGAGAATAAATAACAGGCAATCACGATCACGTTTGTAGCGTAATAGCTCGCGCAAGAAGCACGTAAGACTTTCCTTTACTGGGGACAAACCTCCATCAGATGGTTCCAAGATTTTTCACCTTGATGATATTTGTGTGCGCTCTATCACACCCACGCCAAGACCACAGCCAATAAAAAACAATGAAGCCAATGTACTCTTCGGTATATTTATGGCCAACATTTTTTTACCATGCAATTTTCCCTCACGCATCACACCGCGTGGCCGTCCAGGGTCTACCATCATCGAAAGGAAAGAACTATACTTAACCAGTATGAAACCACGGACGAGAATACCTATTTCACAAAGTTGTGCAATAAGGTTGATGCACTTTACGCACACACACGCACACTTCGACACGTGAGCCTAGACATCGAGAAGGGCCAAGAAGGAAAAAAGTAGCAAAGTTGTCTGGTCACACGCGAATCCTTGTATTCGCCTCGGAAAATCGAGTTCCGTATGGTGGCATACGTATATGAAAGATGATGGGTCGTACGTACGTTTGTCCATTTCTCAGACCTGCATGGGGTGATTCACTGGTATTATATCGCTGGAGAACCACCAGCGAACAAAATTGCGAATGCATACGATTCAGTAGTTTTCGGATTTTTTTTAGTGCAGTACAAAACTTTATTCCGAAGTCACCTTTACTTGAAAATAAAAATTTCTTTTTTATTAGTACGAATGTGGAGCATAAAAAGGAACAAGTGGCATAACCTTAGCCTTCAAATATTAAAAAATTGAGAACCGTACTTGAAACATGAAAACATGACCTTCGGTCGACTTAGCAATGTTAAAAGAATTGGAGAACAACAATTGAAGCTTTTAAAAATAACTCTTCATTGGGTGACATATTGAAAAAGCTATTTATCGATGTTTGTTTAATGAAATAGCTATAAATGAAACATAAAGGGGGAGACAAAAGTCAGGCATGAAAATATGGAAATACTGGATAATTGTTCCTTGCAAAAGGATCACTTTAATGTTCCTCTCAAACTTTTTTTATAAACCGTATCATATGGTGTTCAAAGATTCCCAAAAAATTATTCTATATTTACAACTTTTTATTAAAATCAGAGACGTCGATGTTTATGATAATTCGACAATGTATTTTTCGCCAATCCTGTATATCCTAATGATGACACAAGTTTTAGATAAAAACAGATATTTAGTTCTCGGAAAGTTGAAATAAAGTACCGTAGAATATAGGAGCAAAAGATCTGATGAATATCAAATTGGCCGATCGCTTTCTGGTCACACTGTATATATCCCTGAAAATGCGTTCTTCTCTTAACTGCACGTCGTCATTGTATCTGCATATACGCACGTATTCTAACTGCGAAGACAAGAAAAGAATGAATCTCAAACATTACATGCCCTGCGTACATTGCATCGAAGTCATGCACAACTATGGCTCACGTACGCGTAAGAACCCGAGCGTATCGAGCCACCAAAGGTTAAGATAAATAATAATAGTAGTAATGATGATAGTAAATCTGACCAAGGCTACAGTAATAATGCCCCAATTATAATAATTATTCCAAAGTTATACGCAATAATAACAAGAGAAGAAAATAATAAACAATGATATTTAATTGTATAAACATATGTACAGTAGAGAACGAGAAATAGTTATTTTTATAGTACGAGCACTGGTACCAACAATAATAAATTATAACAATAATTATATTGAAAAGAGCAATAACGATAAATATTTATTGTATTCCGGAACACGTTTCTGGCACGGTGCATTATGTGTTAGCTGCATTGCTCTATTTATGCGTGGGTATGTGCATATTCGTAACGAGCTGACGTTAAGGGGCTGTAGGATCTCCAGATATGTATAAACTTTAATGAAATGTTTATCTTTGAAAATTCACGATTTAGAGGGCAAGAAAAAGCATAGAGATGCATATCTCTTGCTCGCTCTCCTCCTCCCCCCTCCCCCTCTCGCTCTCCTTGTAGACATACGTCGTAATCGTATGCACCCGTAAGTACCGTTACCTCTTTCGTATGGCATACAACTTTACAGAATCGGAGAAGGAAGTGTGGAAATGGAGAGTGTGAGGGGGAAAGGGAAGAGAAAGAGAGAAGATAACCGAGAGTTAGGTTTCATGGTCTTGAGGTTTAGCTTATCGAAATCGCTGCTAATCTTGAGCAACACGCGATATGACAGAGGCAATAGAGATTCTTTGGTAGGAACAACCGCAGAAAATCGATCGTGTATTGAACGAAGTGGTCTATTATTGATAAGGTATTATTAGGTCCCAACGTATTGTCCATGATAAGGAAGGATTTAGTACGAGGACCTTTTTTCATCGGTTGGTTGAAAGTTGGTAGTCCTTTCTTTGGATGTTGCAAATTGTAGCTTCTTGATGACTGCTCGAGTACTAGATTTTTTAGGGTTAGTTATTTTTAGGTATGGAGTTAGTTATTGGATTTAATCATTGTTTAGGGTCTGGAGACAAATTTTTGGTTACTTGAGAATTAGGAGGAAGGTAGATTGTTTCTCACTTTGTGAAAATTGGGAGGAAATGTAAAGACTAGTTACTCTTTTGAGTATACGAGAAGAATCCCTGATAGCAACAAACTGGAACAAAATGAATCTTACTTACTTTTTAAAGAACCGCTAATAATCCTTTCCAGAAAAAAACGAGTGCAGTTTTGTTCTTTACAGCTTGAGGAAACAGTACTCTTCGAACGACTTTTGCGGTTTAATTTGAAAATCGTTTTGCCTCGTTCAATAATTGCATCTAGAATAAAGAATACTATCAGACGTTTCATCGACCCGAACAGTAGCCAGTCATTTCAAGCAAAACGTCATTGGTCAGGCGTCAATTCGTACGTCGTGATGAAAAATCAATCATTTGGGGACAAAACATGATGGCGTTTGATGGAGACGCAGTGTCACTGTGATTGTTTCTTTCATTCGTTTTCCTTTTAATTCTTTTAGCTCGCGTTAGAGCAAGTTGCGCCCTTAGCCCGCGCAAGCCTAGCGATAAAGTGGCCTGCAGAGATTGGACAGTGATAGTAGAGGAGAAATGCTGCTGGCTATTGCTCCTGAGCGCGCCAAGTTCTGTACACGAGATATCCTGGAAAGAGGGAAAAATGAACGTAGAGAGAGAGAGAGCGAAAGAGAGAGAAATGGTGGAGATAGAAAGACAGAAGAGTAGAGAAAGAGGAGGCAAAAGGATAAAATGGAAAAGCAAGACTCGACGAGAGGGAGAGAAAGAAGAACTGAAGGAACGGGGATAGAAGACGATGTGGCGTCACGCTGTCGGGTACACCGGTTTCTCCAGGCCCTCCTCACCCCTTCCTCGTGCTTTTCTCCTCCTCACTCGCACCGATACAAACTCCCTCCCTGAGCCACGTCGTACTACATACTACTCGTAGTATTATTATTGCCATTATTATTATTCGCCATCATTGTTTTTATCCTGCGCAGGTATCCGGCGCGCACGTGTACACACTCAGGGAAAAACACTATCGGAGCTTTCGTAGTACTACGTGCACCTTTGCGAGAGGATAGACGAGAAATAAAATGAGAGGAGGAGAAATAAGAGAAAGAGAAGAGCTGCTGCACTGGCACGTCGAATGGCATTTACAGTGGAGCCTCGATTACGTGAATCGAATTGGTCTTGCTGGCTGGATCCAAACACGTTTGATGCATAACAGTCTGGAATTTTGAAAAAAGTATTTCTTTTACGTACCAAGTGTGAAGAAGGAGAGTGAGAGAAGGAATTAAAAACTTGGTGATAAGAGCGTGTACGGCAAAACTCAATAACTATTCGGGAGAAGACGTTGAAAAAAAATATATGTTTAAAGCAATATATAAACCGTGATGCTTCATTATTGTTAAGGGGTCCAGTCATCTTTGCCATTAATAATCGCTGGGCAACACCGAGGCATACTTTCCACGAATTTCCCACATACGAAATAGTCCCACACACGTGGGACTGTTCGTTTCACGTACCTAGGTACGTGAAACCTATGGTAATCTAGAGATTACCATATAGTTATAACTAAATTCGGTGTGATTGATGGAAAAACGTGCTGGAAATGGAGCTTCGTTCGAACTAACAACATTATCTGACTCGCGGTTCAATAGCTTTCTTCCACCGAATACCTCGTTTTTTTAGCCAATAGCCGTATGCAACCGCGCTTGGACAACAACTGATGTTTTCTATATAAAGCATTTTGGTGGAAGAGCCTTCACATCTTCTCGCGTTAGAATCTACCCTCTATTCTTCTACAGGAAAAAATCACGGTGTACACGCTCTTATCAAACAGACTGTACGTCAAATGAGCTCTAATGTGGACATTGAAAAACATCGTTGATCAAGAGTGTGAAAAAGAACAGTGAAAAAAGAAAGCAAAGGGAAATAGGAATCATGATGAATGATGTCAGTGTCCACAACTCCGAGAAATAACCTGTGACTCTGTCTCTCTGCCTCTCTCTCTGAACTGCCTCCGTTCCGTCTTACGCACAGGTGGAAAAAATTAGGATCTTGATGCTCGTGCGTATCGGATAATTGTACGTAATTGTAGACTAGGATAATTAGCGTGCGATCAACAATATGGGCGCTTACTATCCTCCGCTGCCTCCCCTCCGTGCCGCCACCTTTCCCGTCTGAATAGGTCTCTACTAGTGGAAAATTGCCAGTGGAACGGAGGATGCTCGCGGCGGAATGAGTATTACTTCACTGTCCGGTTAGTCGGCTGCGCTCGTCAAATGGATGTCCATATTCCTTTGCGTGTAAATCGGCGATCGAACGGCCCTGATGAGACTCATATGAACCGCTCCTGATGATGATCCCTTTGCAATTTGACCCTGGCCTTGTCTGGTTCAATTTACTTCACAAGCATATTCATGGTTACGCCTGGAAGTCTACGACTAAGCCTGGAAACGTTAATGTATTTCGAGGCAAAACAAACCCAAACAGAAAAGAAAAGTCGTGGAGTTCATTTTTGGGCTTGATGGTCGTACCGGTTGATATCATTAATTGACTGCCATCAGTCTTCCATTTTTTGCAGTGATCTAATTTCTGGCCATTTGATTATAACGCAGTTTGCAGTATAGCCTTGATGATGTCCTACCCAATTTACTTCACAGAGATCTTCCAATTCGTGGGTCCAAACGGTATCAAGTCATTCTCTATGACTATGCCTAGAAAAGATAGTATAATTTCACTCGAAAGATAACCCAACAGAAAATTGCGGATTCCGGTTCATTTTGGGTTTAGTGCATATTTCGGTTGATACAATTGATTGACTGACACCAGTCTTCAATTTCTTTGAACAGCACTTCCAAATCTACCATTCCTTTTGCCACACTTCCGGACATTTGACGACCTGGTATTGCGACATCCAAGAAGCTATTGGCTCTTCAGTTGGGCAATAGGAGGATCCATTGACGTAGGTTATATCTTCGACAATGGAACGTCCATTGTCGACGATAAAGGGGGAACTGGAACAAGAGAGAAACCGCCAGGAAGAGGACGAACGGTTTCTGTTGTTTCTACCCTCCGGTCTCTCGCGAGTACTGCACGCTCCGCATGTTTTCTCTTCTCTCAATCCAGGAGAACCCGGGTACCGATGATCCCGGAGGCGAACGGAGGTGCTCACGAACGTCTTCTATCCGCCTCCTCGTCTTGGGGCTCTCGGAACGATCGGCCGGTGCATCAGCCCCGGACGATGTCTCGACGAGGCGCGGCACGGTAGCCCAGAGGGCAACAAACACACAGCTCACCCGGGAGAGACCATCTCATTGCTGGTGGTGAATATCTATAGCTCAGACTCGACGATGCTCCTCTGCTAGGTTGTACGGGGGAAAGAGTCGCTCTCGCTCTTCTACCGCTAATAACACGACGGCTATACCAACTGCGCTGCGCATTGCTCTCCCGCTTCATCTTGCTGCGGTCCGAGATGCGGCTACCGCAACTCTCGGCAGCTCGGAACCGACCGATGCGGATTAGTTGATGCTCTGATGGTGCACGGTAGCCCCTGGGGGCACGCGATTGCAGAAGGAAGGAGGAACGACCATGAGGAGAAGAAAAAGAGGAAAGCGAGAGAGAGATCCTCCGTTTACCTCGCCCTCTCTCTCTTCAACTTTATCTTATCTTCCTCTCTTCCTTTTTCAAGGGGCAACGCACTGGACAACGGTTATACAAAAAGGTGGAACAAGTTTTATGGGCATCGACCCACTTTGGTCGGTTGGAGAAATGTTATTGGGAGTACGAATTAAAGATTACAAGATTGCAGTATAAGGTACAAGGTGGCGATTATTATGAAACCCGAACGTTGCGTGGTCGCCGTTCGGTGCACGGACTGTTTTCAGGGTTAGTTCTAGTGAGAAATTTCAATAGAACTGGATAATGAATACGGAATACCATCAAAGAAGCGTGGGGTAACGAATGTCAATAACCGATCTTAAAAAAAGGCTCTCATCGACTGGAAATTCCTTGCAGAATGCTACTGAATGACCTATTGGATTCGACTTGCCATTGACCGACCTCGGGTACAGATTGTCACCGGTTGATCGTTAGCTGCAGGTAGCTCCTATTAGTTAGTTAACAATGGATGATTACAGGCTGGATGTCACCTGCTGATTGCTGATGGGAGAATCTCATCAACCGACCGTTTGCTACAGAATTCTACTTTTCGAATATTGGCTCAAGGGATTCTCGATGGCAAAGCACGACTAATCTGCCGTTGGATTCAGAATGTCATTAGTGGATAATTAGCCATAGAATGTCACCAGCTTATCGATAGCTGTAGGTAGCTACTGTTAGTTAGTTGATAGTTAGCTACCAACGAAGCGTTGGAACCAAAATGCCGGCAATTGAACTCTGACAGCATAATAGACCGGCAACTGACTACAAAATGCTACCAACCTAACGTTGGATTCAGTGTAGCATCAACCAATCAACAGATGCAGAATACTTTTAACCGATCATTAATAACTAATCCAATAGAATGGAATCAGCTGAGCACTGAGAAGCAAGAATCATCAACCAATTACCGATTATAGGATGTCATTGATCCAGACACCAACGGCTATAATACATGTCATCAACCATTCTAATCGTAAAGCTGGATGACACATCACCGTCTTACTCCTACCACGTCTCTTTCAGGGGTGACTCTTTCGAGCCAAATCTCATACTGACGAATCAAGAATCGTGCCATAGTTTTTTCTTTTTTTTTTGACATTAGGCCAAAGGCAAGCAAACAGAGCGAGTGCGGTAGTTAAGAGAATGAAAAACAGTGGCAAAGATCATGGCAACTCGTTTACGATCCTCATTTGATTTAACTTCACTGGAGATGCGTCATCAGTAGCGCAGGTGCAGTCTGTCGATCATCTAATTACGAGGCTCAACGCCTTTTGAGAAAGTCCGGTTTAAGAATTACCACGTTTCAATCGTGTTTTCCTCATTCTTCGTATCACTTTTATAACCCGATCCTTATATATGATACTTCCACAACAATCTCGCCCGATTTGTCACTATTGCGAACTTACGTATGACGTTCCGCAATGCACCCAATCATTGTGGCACTTGATGATCAGAGTGAGCAACTATTGCAGCAGCAATCAGCGACATTGAGAATTGTACAATTGACGTCGCCATTATTCTTTTTTTCCATTTCGTCGGGGTAAATGCCCTTTTCAGATCCGAATTCGTGATCGAAACCCATGAGAAAACTGTACACGTTCTTTGCAAAACTTGAGCTGTAAACTCGTTCGTAAGTCAATCGGAAGATACAAACTCTCGACTATGGGTCAACAATAACACGCTGTTCAGCCAAAGCACGTAGGAAAGTTTTTCGACTTCTCAGCTTGATCGCGAAAATTATTATCTCCCCTGGCACAGATGACGACTGTATGGAACTTCCTTATCGTTTCGTTCCACTCCCCGACATCGAGCTCTTCCCTTCCTCCCGGACCAATTCCGTCGCTAAACTTTCCGAGTTGAAACTTTCATACCCAGATACCCAATGCTCTCCTATTTTTCTACTCAAGATATCGAGGATCCAAGAGTGTCCCTTCAATCCTAGCAAAAATGGTAAGAGAGGTTTTACAAGTGTAGGATAAGTCTCAACTCGTTCTTTCGAACACCAGTGAGTCTATGAGAACGCCGAGAACACGTGAAAAGCTCAAGTGACACGTAAAACCATCGATGACGGTGCATTCCTCGGGCACAATACGAATATCCTCAATGGAGACACTTCATTGGGGTGTCGTATACGATTCACTTCTAGGATCATCAGATCTCCACATTTTTCTCCTCTCCTTTCATGAGCCTTTTAGACTACCTGCAACTCTACCAACTGGAAAGACACGTCAAGGCGAATCATAGGCATACTTTCATCACTCCTCATCCAGCCTTCGATACGTCACACGTATGACATCTAGTACGTCAAGTTGTCAAAGTGCTAAAGGAATTTCTCAAGAATCCAGGATGCGTATCAATGGAGAAAGGGCCCGTTAAAACGTGATGAATATCCTTTTGTCGATAGTTTCTTATGGTTGGATATTGAGAGGGTCAGCCGATCAGGGTTTCCACAGTGGATAGGTAGTTCCCTCAAGTTCTACAGACAACGAGCGCGAGTCCGTGAGGGAAGATAAAGATGGAGGGATGGTTGGAGGAGGGACAGAGGCGAAGTAGCAGCTAAGAGAAGAGGGAGGGGAGCTCGCGGCGTCGTTCCGCATAACGTCAAGGACCTCAAGACAATAAGACCACTCTCGGTTGCTGGTCCGATCGGATCTGCTGCTGTTAGCCACCGGGGACCTGCCAACCTCCGGTTTCGCTCATGCACACACGTTTACCCTCCACAACTTGGATACAGCTGAACACACGAATGCATCTATACCAGCGTGTCTACAGATCTTGCAGTGCCTGGGGGTGTAGATCGGTAGCTGTTTCCTGAAATACGATGATCCCGTAGCCAAAGCTTTTTCAAAGTGCACCAGCGCTTTTGAGGTTGTTCGCTAGGCTTTATTATCAGTACATTATCCTCTTATCTTTAGCCAAACCCGCGCTCCCCTGACTCTTCTATTTGTCCAAGTGCATCTGGGACTTTCCACGCGGAAGTCGAAGTCGAAGTATTCGGCTGTGTGGCACAGCTTTTTCTTGGCAAATCGTCAAGGAAAAACAAACTCGCTGTTGCACAAGCCGAAGACTACAGGGGTTAAAATCCTTGTGGCTTAGCTGGCAGGGAAAAGAGGCAGGCTGTGGATATTCAACGACGAGGTATAGAAGAATCAGAGGTAGGAAGAGAAGAAGAAGAAAGAGTGTTGGCTGCCACGTGAACCAGGTGAGCAAAGGACACTGTGAAAGAGTCCCGGAGAACAAAGAGGACCACGCCGAAAGAGCCTAAGGTGCGAGAGGGATCGAAACGAGTACTGTGTGCGAGCCCCGAGAGCGCGTATGTGACGCAATTGGAGTGTAGAACGCTCCGGAGGAAAAAAGATGGCGCGTAGGCGCACGGCAGGTAAGCGACAAAGAGAAAAGGATATGGCGGAGGGGCTGAAGAGAGTAGAGTTGTGTGGACGGATCGAGCAAGTAGGTAAGCTGTGGTAGCAAGTCGGAAAGCGAAAAGGAGCCTCGACAAAGGGGGGAGAAGGAAGGGAGCTGCGTTGTGGAGCGGGCGGGTTCAATAAGATTTGTAGTGGGGAGGGTTGGCGAGAAAACGAGGTAAAAGGGAAGTGTAAGGCTACTGCGCGTTAGCCAGTACTGCTCCCTTCATCTTTTTCTTTCCCTCTCTCTCTCTCTCTCTCTCTTTGTCCATATCTCCATCAAGCAAATATCCGTGGATACGGACTGCTAACTACCAAAATGGCACCAAGTACATCAACGCGAATTTAACCATGGCTTGCTGCTTTCAGTTCCTTGATAGGTATATGGTGATCATTTTTAATTTGGTTATCTTCACATAAGTGTTTTTCAACTTTTATTGGCATGTTCGATCAACAACTGTGGAAGTTGTCTTGAAATCGGTATAAATGGCTACTTGGAACATCTAATTCAGAATGGTGTATAATGGTTGTCTGATCATTCTAGGAACCTTAGTTTGTGCGAACAAAAACATTGAAAGTTGTCTGAGAGTTGCTTTCCGAAATAAATGGAACGGATACCTATTCATTTTTGCCATTTCGTCTTATTTGTTCAACAACTCTGGAAGTTACCTTGAAATGCGAGTATATAGCTATGTGCTTATCAAACTCACAATGTATATCTTTGTATTTCAGAAATTCTAGTTTATTTGATCAAAAAGTCTGGTTGTCTGAAAATTGCTATCCAGAATGGATGCAATGTCTATGCGTATCAAAAATTTTCATTGGTTCAATAAAAAAAAACATTCTATGTTGCTGCTATAATATTCTTTCTACAATGTGCCTCCACCTAGATCTACCAAAAACAGCTTGAAAAATTACGATTTCGCTTTTAATACAACAGTGCCATCAGCAGTCATCAGAAATCCAATTGTCTACCTAAAACCGCTTAATTTTCCTCGTCTCTTCCCCATTTGTTGATATGTTTCACGTTTCATGGATTTACACCTTCACGAAAAAGTATTTTTCACAATAATGCCTAATACAAAACCCTATGACCCCGAAATCGATTCCCTCGATCTAAGTGATGAGAATTCGTGACACGCGAGTCAATAGCGTACAGGCATGGAATATGCAATAGACGGAGCGACATAACGAGTGATCGAGTATGGAGCGAGCGTCAGATCCGTGCTCAGCCACATCCACCTTGATTGCGACCGCGCGCGGCTCACCTGAAGACAAGTTACCCCGCAATAAAAACATTGAGAAAATTATATGCCTGGAGCGCGCGCGCCGTAGGCAGTAGCGAAAGAACTACTCGGCTTTTCTAGTACTATTACGTATTTACTATGAGGCTGCCACTACTACGAGGGAAAACGATAATCTCACTGCGTAACGTAGGACAGAGCTGTACAGGAGATCAGGCGTTTGTTGATCCGAGTGGTAGTTGGGGAATGAGCATGAATAGCAGTGCAGTGAGGAGAGGCTTTTCGATGTGGTCGAAAGTTGGGAGTGTGTGTATCATACTGTACGTGTATGCTGAGTGGAAAAAGAAGATGGAAAGAGCAAGAGGGACGACAAAGTCTCGGAGTAAAAAACCGCGACGCTTGGACGGATCGCTCTTGAATCACGTCGAGTGGTTGGTGAGGAAGCGCGCAACGGCAGAAAAGAAAGACGCTTCGGTAAAGCTGAAGGTAAGGGGGGGGGGTATGAAGTTGGAGAAGCGTCTTGCCAAGGCCTAGAGCTCCGATCATCCGCATCAGCTACTGGAGAACCACCTCTGGATTTTGTGTTATTGAGAGAGTCTTTCTTTGTCTCTCCCCTGCCATCGCTACTGGTCACGTAATTGAGAAGGGTGAAAAGGGATCAACGATCGGATTCGAAAGCAACCTCGTCACCGTTATTATCCATCTCTCATCACAGTTCTTATTATGATTACCATTTGGGAGCTTTTTGTCGATCATTTCATGCGTGAAACTCCATTAGATATGATATTTCGTTAGGTCTCTGTTTTCATTCCCGATCGCTTCGATTCACCGGAATACCCTCTCGTATGATTTTCGATGCCACTGACCTATTTTTATACCAGGTCGAGCTCGAGGGCTAATATGAGAAGCAACGAGGTCTTGGAGAAAAAATGACCGTGGAGATGCCGTAAAGTTGGAGAGAAACGAGGAGAGCGGGAACCGTGAAACTATCCATGGACTATCTCGTAAATTATCTTGATAGATGAGCAAACGAGAAAGAGGGAGAGAGAAAAGAGACGTGGAGGAAGAGCAGCATTTAACTATCGTTCGTATTACCTGGAGGAAATTGCATCAGTCCTCTTGAAGATTTCCACGAAGCTGTGGAGTGAGAGGAGAGAAGGAGGGAAAGAGGGACATGCCACGATACAGATGCTGTCGCCCGCAGCAACCAAGATATCCAAATTACTCGCGGGTGTGTAGTAACCTCGGAAACCCTATAAGGAAGACGCTCGCAAAATCGATTTTGCATGGACGACAAACCATCTCGTCGTGGTAAGACGAGAATTGAAATTCGCAGTTAATGGAGAAGTGCGAGATGCAGTGGAGGGCTCTCACTATCGTTCGTATCCTTCTCGTTACGTATCTTGGGCGAATGCCTAGCCGGAGAGAAGATCAAATGAATCTGTCTGGAAACTTGCAGGGCTGGTGGGCATCTGTGGAGCCAGCCTTTCATCTTCTGTCTTGCGAGAAATAACGACGACATGGTACTTCAAGAGAGAGAGAGAGAGAGAGAGAGAGACCGAGCTGGTATCAGACTGTTGTCAAAAACATGGAAATTCCGAAAAATATTCGCCCGATACCCGTTTCGATTGATGCTTTGTTACGATCGTTGATTCTTTGCTCCATCTGGCATTTGCACCATCAGCTACCTCAGATATTGATGGTAGTATTGCTTGTAGCGTGAATGTCAATTTCACGACATCTTACGCAGTTTCAAGTGGCAACATCCACTGAATCTCCTCTACCAGGATATCTGAGGCAGTTCGATGTGACAACATCATCTATACGTGCTCCACTATGATATCTAAGGCAGTTCCAAATGAATCCACAACATCTAATGGATCGTTACCACTATGATACCTGAGGCAATTCCAAATGGCCACATCCACTAGATGTTCTCCACCATCTTATGTGAGACAGCTCCAAATGATAGGATCAACTGGATGCCCATTATCCACAACATGAAAAAATGAAAAATGAATCCACAACATTCACTGGAAGTCCATAACTACGATATCTGAAGTAGGTCTACGTCATGATACAATTCATTTTAACTCCGTTCCCATGATATCTGAAGGCACTTCACGATACGAAGCCCAAACCATCACTAGCACTCCATTTTCACGATATTTGAAGCAATTCCACGATACGAAGCTACAACATCTACCTCTGTGTCTGAGCAACCAACATGACACGTAGACATATCTGGGAGATAATGCCTAGATAATGTTTTCCATCTCACTATTTCTCACCAAAGTTCCGTTTAACCTGTGATTGCATATCAATTGCTTGCGGATTTTCGCCTGGTCTGATTCAAGGGGCATGAAAAGAGCTTACGGAAGACATAGTTAGCTCTTCGATCTAATTGGAGGTCCAGATTAAAGTTATCAGCCATTGCGATCGAACCGAGCATTGAAGTGATACAAGCACATACACACGAGTGTCGATACCGCGCGCCAATGAGATCATAGCCTGGAATAAACGAGGGAATAATTTTATACCGAGCTATCGCAAACGGAATAAAGCAGCACCCTCGGCTTGAGAGAGTCAGCCACTCGGCCACGACAATCGTATTGCCTCCAGCTAAGCTGTGCACTTCGACATATACGTATATTTGCACGTAGACACTCACACTACTGATCTCGACGTACGTGCGGCAGCGTATAGAAGCTTGGAAGAGTGGCACTCGCGGTGGCTGATGCTGAGCTAGTGGTTGTTGCACAACGATTTATTTTCCGCTTGCGATACGTGTGTGCCGATCTCGAGTCAGCCAGGACTGTAGTACAACTGGCCTTGAGTAAGATAGGCATTACGCGATGGCATAATGCACCAAAGAGGTGGGGAAAGGAGAGTGAGGCGACTCGTGCATCAAAGCCAGCTGTGGGCAAATATACGTCTGTAAGCTTATCGTAAGTAGAAGTCTTTCTGTAGAAAGAGTTGGTAGCGATTATCAAGATTTCGAAATGATCGTTTTTATTACTGGTCCTAAAGGTGATCCCTGTACGAACTTGAAAAACGTTTTTTCATTTTTTTGTTTCTTTTCAGACTCGTTCTGATTATTTCGAATTATGTGACGTATTTAAGATTGGATGCTGGTGAGTGTCAGCCAACCCCTGAACGGACGAGCGTTGGTCAATGTCCAAAGTAAGATGTATATCTAAATGCGTACCTCAATGTGTTACGTGCATCATCATTCATCACAGTAACGCATCGTCCGCTTTTGCCTTTTCTTCAACTCACTCTGCCCTTCTTCTCATCACGTTTGAACAAGTTCTTTGGAGAACACGTTCACAGGTCCGGCTACTACTGCACGATCAACGCACGCGCCATATCTCGGAAGCCATTTTCCTGGGCTGGCTACCGTTATCATTGATGGCCGGAAGAGCTAGAATTATTTTATGCTTCTCGGGAGATTGATCAAAACGACTAGCAATGATGATTACCTGAAATATGTGCTAGGGATTATTATTTGAATTGAAAAAAAGAAAAACATTGTATGGTTCAGGTTTGCTACAGAAACAGGAGATTCACTTGTGCAAGCCATTTCTGACCAGCCAAATAGACACTGAATTTCCGAAGAACTATCGGTTTCCACTTCCTGTGTACCTTTGCCTACAACTTGTGTATTCAGTGGCTTCATCAACACAGCCAGGAATTACTCGGCTTGTATCAGTAATTAGACACGTCGATAGGATCGACGGACTGTGTGGGTGTCTCACAAGTTGGTACATCTGGTATTAGGGGGGTCGGGAGAGATCCACTCGGTTATATATGTACTAGATGGCGCTAAAGGGCTGCAGAGCCTACATTGGCTGGTACACAGTGAGCAGTGTTGGTATTACTAATCTGAACACGAAGGATCAACGAAGAAGACGATTATGTGGAACTGCTAATCAAACAACGCAGGTCAATGGTACTTGTGAACCTGGCAGCAATAAAGATAGTTGTTTGATTCGCATGAGGATCTTCCAGCATCCTGGATTAGGCACCGTTACGCGCGATCAATACGCGAATGGGTAATCACTTGGAATCAGTCTAGGTGGCTTATTTGAACGCAGCGATCCAAATGGCACGTTCTGATGGGCTGAGTAGTGAAAGGACATCAAGGTGTATCACGAATATCCCAAAAGTTGAGTAATCACTTCGACTTAGTCTAGCTGGCTTGTTCGAATGATGCCATCGATATGGCAGGTTCCAATGGCCATCAAGTTTCCAATATCCCAAATCTTGTCTTTTTCCAACTATCAACTTTCCAACTTCCAAAATCTAACTTTATCGCATGTACGCGAATGAAAAATCGTGGCAAAAGGAAAATGTCATTAGCTGCACCAACGTTCCTCGTGTATCATTTGACAGGGCTCAGCCAAGCATTCACAGAAACTGATGGAAAACTTTGATCCGACAATTTGCTCCCGAGGAAGCAACATTTGTAGGAAGAATATCCGCTTGGGTAATCGGGCTTGATTGCTTTCTCGCACAATCTCAATGAATCGTCCTTGAACGAAGGTATGATACACCTGCGAATCGCCTTCGCGGTTAGCGAGTAAATTCTCTTTCCTCTTCCGTGAGAACCGCAAAAGTGTGACACTCATCGTGGAGGCATCGCTAGGCGGTCCGTTGATTCCCTGTCACTCTCACGAAGCAATGCAACATACCACATTGAACGAGACGGTGAGAACCAGCTGTGGATTCATAGGCGGGTGAGTTTCGCAATATTGTTTTCCTCTAAAGGAGACCTACCTTCGTTGCTCTTATGAGGACGAGAAATGAGTCTCAGCGCTATCGCGGCGAATCGATTCATTTCCGATAGTCTACCTTTTGATTGACACCAGCTCAAATTATTTTTCCATTTCTCTTCTCAAATCAGGAAGTCCACGTTTAACTTTCAACAAAATCATTTTTAGCCTAGGGAGTTTACGGATGATGATGGCAGGTTTGATGGCGCGATTCTGGCACGAGTCACATGGAAGAACATCTCGTTGGAGCTCTTACGACCAGACGTTGTCTTTCTACAGTTTCCATCGGACTCTAGCACGCGCAGTTCTCCACCAAGACTCTATACACTCAGTGATTTATTTTCACTGTGGCACACACCCGACGAAACACGTGTTGCAATCGTTTTTGTCCTTCTGTCTTGCCTTCTTCTTCCACGTCCAAGAGTGAAAAGGAGAGAGACCAGCCAAGAGAAAAGGATACCAAGATGGAGGGCGAGAGAATTGTGAAACGCGAGGAGGAAAAAAGAAATAAGAAGGAAAGACACGTGGTCATGCTTACGTTACGAAGCTGCTGGTGTATCTGCTGAACGAAGTGGAGGAAGATGAAGAAGAAGAAGAAGAAGAAGAGGCCAATTCGCTGATCATACATCCGCGTATGCTCGCGTCATCGCACCGAGCAACCACAGCCTGTGGCCATTCTCATACACGTACACCAACGGCAGAAGCATCGTCACGTCCAATGTATTGTTTCAACCAAGAAGACGAAGACGTGGCGCGGACTCTCGAGCAGTTACAATAAACGCTACTTAGCGATCCGTCACGCAATGACAAGGATCTTTGCATTATATTCTCACCGGAGTGTCCTTTGAATAAAGGGAAGAGGAAAATATTTCGCAAAAAAAAAATAACGATACTTCCATTACTTCGGAGCTTTGTAGCTTCACCACTCGTAGATGGGATCATTATTGATACGTCATCGCTGAAACCTAACGGCATCCGTGTAATCACGATTATTCAATTACACGAAAAAATCCAAACGGCCGTTTCAAAATTTCATTCGTCATCATCATCCTCCCACGTTCCCGATCAACCTAACCTCAACGCAACTGCAGAACGTGTCCCGATATTTAAAAATTATATCAACGTTTTTCGAGAAAGTGAATTAGGTATTAGTTTGATCAGTGAATGAAGATGGTGAGCTTTTAGCGACCAGACGAGTTTTGTTTGCTACCCATTCAAATTAAGGAGGAACGTTCAAAGTATGATGCATCGAATTATGCTTGTGTAAATTTCGTTTCAAAATATGGATAATTGAGGGTATCCATAATTTGAAATGAAATTTACACAACTCTGTAAAAATCTATACAAATTGATTTCGATTCAAATGTTCCAATTTTGAGTTTGATCAGTCGATGGCAATTGTTAAGTTGCGGAAACCAGAAAAATTTCTCTTAAGCTTAAGCTACTCTGAAAATTTAATAAAATCGTTGAAACAACGTAAACTGAAGAGAAAGATTCAAAATATGATGCACTCAGGTCTGCTCCGTAATTATTCATATTTTAACATGGAATTTAAAACCTTTTTTCAAAATCTTTACAAATCGATCTCCAAATAATTATCTAACCATTTTACCCAATAAAAAAAAACACTTTTTTCCAAATAAATCTGATTTTAACCGCATCACATTAGCCCAATCCCTCGAGTGATCGAGTGAGCTTCGAGTCGAAGTCGCTGCAACTCGATAACGGTAAATCCATGCAACAGCACGCCACCTATACACACACGTGTCTTCATCGACGACGCAGTGAAACTTTGATAGAGCAATTAGTTTATAGCGAGTAACGCTGATACCTTGAATGGCAACGGTCTTTCTTTCCTTCGATCAGGACTGGACGGACGTCGGGTTATTCGACGCGGCAATTATTATCGTCACTGCTGGAAGCAACAATTACCACGAATCAACTGCGGAGAGCTAGAAAAGATCAAGCGAAAAGATATCGACGAATGAATAAGTCCGTGGAAAAAAAAAACTTTTTTTCCTCGCATATTCGAAAAGCGAGGGAAATAAAGAAAGAGAGAGAGAGAGAGTGTGTGACAATGAAGATCCGGAGAGGTGGGCTCGGTGGCTGTCATTATCGTTGGGACCTTTCAATCATTCATTCTGCCCATCGTTAATGCTCGTTTCTTCAGGAAAATACAACCAACTGATACATGTGTTTATTCCATACTCGTAGATTACAAAGAAGCCAATGGTACTCCTGTAATCGACGAATAAATCCTCTCGTTGCAAGAAATATAATCATTGAATAATGAAAGTGCGGGGAATGGAGGCGATGATCTAAACTTGGCCTTGCGGATCCATTGGAAACACAGCAGGATGGGGTACACGTGGGGGGATCTCTAACGCGAGATACGACGCGAAGTCTCGCGCGGCACTGGGAAATCCTGCAGATTACCTGCACTCGAGCCTATGAGGCTCTGTAATTTGCGGGATTCGTGACGTGAAGCTGATCTGGCAGCAGCCACTTCGGAGAGTCTTGCTCGCTGGAAAATCCACCTCGATCAATTTCATGAAGAACAATCATTTGTCTCTTGTCAAAGATTTATAATTATGATAATGATATTGTTGTTATTACGGTGGTTCGCAGTAGAAATGGAATATGGCGTGATATAACGTAATGTCGAAAGGAAATAATTGCAGTAACTGGGCAGTGGCTTTTTAGAGATAAGATTCAGTAGGTTTCGAATATAACGGTGGTACTTTTTTGTTTATTTATTTATTCGATGATAATAATGGATAAACATTGTTCACGTTTTCTTTTGGGACAATATGAAATTTACAGTTTTTTTGTATTCTAAGTGTCGAGATTTCAAAAATGTCTTTTTTACGTATAGAAGTATTATTGTTGTACCAATAGTACATTTTCCTTATTTTTCAATTTTTTCGGATGATTCGTGACTGTGGTAAAATAATACATTTATTTCATATTAACATAATTAAATAATATTAATTTTTTTAAATATTATCATCTTTTTTATATAATAATTACATAGAATATCCATCAAATAATAACGATGTTTAAATAAGAATTTCACTTATGATTCTTTGATAGGATCATTATTATCTTTATGATTTATACTCTTTAATAGGATACGATCTTCAAATCGTATTATTTAATATTACTAATACGTTAATGATCATTACAATGAACATCATTACATGTGGATGTGTCTATAAATAATTTATAATACGCAGAATATATAAAAATAAAAAAAATGTTCAAATAATCAATCATTTTTGATTCATTTCATAATTATGAAAATATTGATAACGTTGTTATGGTTATAGCGATTCTTATTAATCTTTCCTATGTCAGATCTCAAATTATATTTAATAAATTATTATTTATAATTACAATTTATTAAACGTGTATTATGTATAATTAAAAAACACAGATATGATTAATATTAATTTTAATATCGTACTATATTGTATTATATATGATATTGTAATTAATATTGTATGTAATTATACACAATGTCATACAATAATGATAATTATTATTAATTGTTTAATTTAATATCGCAGATTGTTTAATCACTATTATTATTATTGCTACGAGTATCATAACAATATTCACAAATTCTAATATCAAAAGTCAACAAACCGATGAGTGAAAAAAAAACATAAGCGTCGCAAAGCCGTAATGGCTCGTGTCATAGAACCAGAAACCAGACGTTAATAAGCAATTTCAATGAGGTATTTTCAAAACGTTATTTTCATACTCAGACCGAGCGTCGCGTCATTTTCCCTCCTCGTTCCTTCTTGCCCCTCTCGACCATCTCGCTCGCCCGAGCACATGCAGAATATTACAGACACGGAGCGTGCAGTCCAACGTGCATTAAACAATGCAAACAACTTCGACCATGACACCTTAACCTTACACAACGGTTGATTACCTGAGCGCGAAGCGAGAGACTGACTAAACGAGCAACGAGCGACGGATCATTAGCCATTCGCGTGTCATTAGACTTCATTGTCAGAAAATGTGTGTTTGTGTGTGTGAAGACAGAAAGAGAGAGAGAGAGAGGGTGAGATCGATGATCGCCTGTACCAAGATACTACGCTGTTCTGCATAATTACTAGCGATTTATTTATCTGGAGTATATACAGTGAGACCTCGATTTTTTACAACGTTAATTCTTTCATTCCCATTGATTTTTCGACCTATTTGCTCCATTACATCAAAAAGACTATTTTCTGTGAGCTTTAGTGCTACTGTGTGACGAAAAGTGAAACCACAGTGCAGCTTCAGCGTTTAGAGTGAAGAACCATCACCTCCAGCATACAAATGACGAAGCAATCTTGTTCAAAACAATAATTGTTCGATATATTGAAAAAGTTCGATCGATGCTTCAAATATTACTACAATAGACAATAACTTTGATAAAGATAGGGATAGCTGTGAATTACAATAAACGAAAAAATAATCTGCAAGTAGAAAAATGTACCTATAAACAATACTTGAAACGTCAAAGTTGTTCAGAAACTTTTATTGTCGTTCACTTTTTAATATATTGATAATGATAATGATTTGATAATAAGGAGACTGGGAGTTTTCATGAATTTTTTTGGGGAAATTTGGGCAGGTTTTTATGTTTTTTTTTCATGATTTAAAGAATCTCTGGCAATCTTTTATTAGGGAGTATTTATAAACGACGGAGATATGGCAATATTTCTCGGAAACAAACCAACTGAGAATAAATGAATTTCATTTTCGTAAGGTATCATCTAGTCTTCAATCGAAGAATTCAAGAAAATGATTCTGGAAAAATGATCGCTATTCGTTACCAATGATCGTCGCAATTCTGCTGGAAAAAACACTTTATTCTCCTTTCAATAAAAAAAGTACACATTAAAGAAAATTCTTCGATCACAACTGCTTTTTGATATTAAAAAAATATCGTTGAGATTTGCAACGAATCGGTTCAGTTGTTTTTGAGATATTTCGGTCACCGATTCTAAAAAAGAAATTCTGAGAAAAAGGTATTTTTATTGCAAAGATGGTTACATTCACCGTTTTACCGAATCTATCTGTAAATGTTCATTACGAAAACTAAAATGAAAAAAACACGACTTTGTCAAAAATTCCCATCAAGCCACATCTGTCAGTTCAAATCCGATATTTTTTTCATTGCTCCTTCCGAGCTATAAAAAATCGGTATCACACTGTATAAGCAAAAGTTTCACCTATATTTTTCCAATGCCTCTCTCTGATACGCTCGAACAGTAAATACACGTAGACGTACGATTCTTTGTCCTACAATTAGTTACGTCGAAGCAGGAATTATCAAGCTGATTCCTTCGTCACTGTTTCGTCATTATATCCCCTCATTATGCAGAGCCTGCAATGACCATTATGCTGTCAGATCGGTCGATTATCGCAGATTGGTTATTGGGTCAGATCGCGTACGCAATGCTCGATCCTTCCAAGTGGACACTCAGCATACGAGCAATGTCTCTTTATTATACTATTTATTATATTATTTTATTACATTATATATAATATAATATAATCATTATAAAACATATAATTTATATTATTATATTATGTTATATAATTATTATATATGATATAATATAATAATTATTTTGTTATGATAATTATATGTTTTTTAAGAGTACGCTTTATGCGAGCGATGAAATTAAATCAGTGTTACTGTATCTTTGCAGAATATATCGAGAAAATTGGATTAACCACTATTACTATTCTTATCTACTTATTTCGATTTTCATACACTAGTAATGTTATTTTTCATATCAAAAGGAGTAGGGTAATCTGGTCTAGGAGTACGCACTTAAGATTTAAAACATTCTAAAAAAATAAATATGAAGTCTAGGAAATCAAATAAGCATTTATTACCTT